>JARGCV010000165.1:315000-412500 GCA_034064705.1 Bothrops alternatus | reverse complement strand
ATAAGATCTTCATTAATGATGAATGGTTTGCTGGATGAAGCCTCTGGATCAATCCTTCCAACCTTGATATTTGAAAAGGATTTGTTTGGAAAACCAATCAAATTTGTTATGTCATAATCGGATCTTAATTCACCATTTTCATTGAAAGATATATGGTCCCCAACATTGTTATTAAATGAGATTCTGCTCAGGAAACGATGCAGCTGATTTTAAAAAAATAAAACATTCAGAGTTTGGTAGACAATTATTTCTTTGGTTGCTCTTATGCTTGTCTTATGGAGCTATCTCTGACTCTGTCTACATCTATATCTCTATGTGTCACAACATGTGCCTCACTAAAAATTGCTTGCTGATCATCTGCTTTTGTAGAAATGAAGAATCTAAAGCTCTCTAATGGAAGTTGATGGAATTCAGTTTGTAATAAAATCAGCAAGCACAACTCATGGTGAGGTCTGATGGGAGTTTTGGTCCTTCTACATAAGAATGGGAACAGAAGTTCCCCATTTGTATTCTGTATTTTGTATCACATCCTGCAGCATCTATTGTTTCATCTATCATTTATTATTCATGCAGGAGAGTTAACTACAGAACAGCATACAAATCAGAAAATAAAGAAACACTCCTTAATAAATAGGGCACTTTGAATGTTTTCTTACCTTCCAAGGTTCTAGATTCAGAAACTCCACTCTTGCTCTATCTATAGTTGGTTTCAGCCTAAATCTGGATGACTTCAAGTTATGTAGAACATGAGCAATGGCATACACAGAATTGTAGATGCTGTAACTCTGACCAGTCATACTTATTTGAAAAAAGACTTTGGTAGGTTTTCTAGACTTCCGTCCCAAACACAGTTTTTTTTGTTTTCCTGGTGCATATTAAAACAGGGTATCAAACACTCCTTCTGCCAAATGAACTTGGAAATGCCATCTTCTTTTGGCCAATGTACATTAAGGAGCTCAAGGAAAGGCTGAAACCCTGGTACTTTATTAATCTGAATGGCAAAGGATAAAGCACCGTGGAAAATTTCTATCCCCATCTTTTTGAGAAATGTTGGTGATCCAAAGTCCCAATGAGTTGTGATAATCCACACTTTGCCTAAACTTACTTTTCCCAACTGCAACATATTTTTGAAGCTTCATATTGTCTGAGTATCTGAATACATGACAATTACATTGGTTGTAATATTTTGGAGAAAATGGGTCATACTTCGAATGTGCTCTGTCAAATGAACAACATGAACTAAATCAATTAAAGGTTGTATTCTTCCTGTGAAAGCTGCACAGATTCCATTCTGGGAAAACATTGGTAGCATAGTTGCCATAAGCTTCTCTCCTTTATCTGACTTTGTTACAACAATTCCAACCCAAGTCCATTGGAAATGGAGGAACAACTGAACAATTCCATGAAACTGCTGTGCTTCACCAGGAACCATACGATAGAAGTAAGGTATCCTGTTTTCAGCATCCTTCTCTATAGCAAAAAAGCAACAAGCAACCTAAGTTAAAAAGAAGCATTTAAAAAAAAATTGGGTAAACAATTTATCTTATAAATTCTCCTATAGAAATCTACAAATTAAACTTCATGCAAATTAAACATATCATTTAATTAAGTTATATTGCTGTTGTATATTTCTATTTTCTTAGTAAATTAGTAACAATGCAGGTATTCTGTTGTTTCTGATATTAAAAAAAATAGAGTTAAAAGGTGATTTGAACTGGAGTGCTTCTCCTTTATAATTTGTGATGGTTTTCTATGTCTTATCTTGACTATTAAATCAAATACAATAATGGTAAAGCATTTTTATGTTGCTTGGTTTTACTTTCTTCCCGTGAAGGTGGAGAACATGTATGTGTGTGTGTGTGTGTGTGTTCACATGCGCCTGGGTGCACATGTATGTGTGTGCATTATTTTATAACTATGCTTACAATTCTAGTTCTCCACCTTCAGGGGAAGAAAAAAGTACAACTCTCTCCATTTTCTTTCATTTGTAATCATAAAGCATTTTTATAACTAATATTCAGTTTCCTGAGGGCACACAACTGAATGAATATTCATTTGGGGGGGGGAAATCTGACTTGAATCTTTTGAAGAGTCACTGTTACATATTTCATGCATTTGAAAACTACAGAATAAATGTAATATGAGGAACCAAAACAAACCTTGACTGAGTATACAGAAGTGTGTATTTATTTAAATGTTTTTAAAACATGTATATGTGTGTGTTATGTCTGGCCTCTCGCAGCTCATTAAAATCCACGTAAATATGTATTTAAGAGGTTTATTTAATACATTTCAAAAGGATTCATTTCAAAGCAAGCTGCTGGCATTATGTTGGCCTGAACGGCCAAATCAGATCTATTTACATTTAGATAAACAGGCTCTCCTCCTCCTACATCCCAATTAACTTACTCTTTCTTCATCACATTGTCCAAGATCTCATTATTCTTCGATAGGTTTTCAAAACACCAGAAAACTGAGTTCCAAAACACTGCCAAAGTTTTCAGCCCACTCCTTGATTAACGTTGCTCGTGACAAAAGCGTAGTCTTTCTTTCCCCTTCTAATATAGTATCCGATACGTCACTTCCCCAATTACTTCCTTTTTCCAGTTAACTGACACCTTCGCTTATCAAACCTTCGGAACCTCGGATTAATCCATTTATCTTCTTGTTCTAAATCTGACTCATCATTTTGAGAATCTGATTCAGAATGCATACAAAGCTCTTCATTGTCTATCTCAGCTGCCGGGAGGGGAAACCACCCAGAGGGGCCTGGCTGCTGATCCTCGGCTGCCGGGAGGGGAAAACACCCAGAGGGGCCTGGCTGCTGATCCTCGGCTGCCGGGAGGGACAAACACCCAGAGGGACCTGGCTGCTGATCCTCATCCTCTGATACTTCCCAAGCTGGTTCAGGGACACTCACAACAGTGTGTGTGTATGTATATGTATATTTGTATTTTATAATATTTGCCATTCATGTATATGAACCTAAAATCTCTTTAGAATTTTCCATTTTTGTAAATAAGCCATTAAGAGAGTTTTAATAGGTATAAAGGGAATCTTAGGCAGATAATCAGATCCTAGCAACTGATTGTAAATCATATTTTTCCCACATTCTTTTTTTCCTTGGTTTTTCTTGGTTTTGTGAGGACATAGAAAGGGCTAAGAAAGAGTGTACTGTAAACTAGAATATCAATCTTTCTTGTATAGATATCCTACCTGTGGAATTTTGTAGCTGATTAAGATGTTGGCCATCAGATGTGAGTTTTCGGAGTCAGATTCTCCAATGACAACTGGTAACATATTCTGTTTCTCACAACTATAATTAGGGATAGTCCTTTCTTGGCTGGATAGAAGCTTCAAGGTGTTCAGATATATCATCCTTGCATCAATATAACTATTAGAGATGTGGAATCCAAGGCTGATGTTTGGTAAGATTTTTGGATTCCTATTGATCTCCTTTACTGCATATACTAAGGAGAGTATATGTTGATTGTTTATTGGCATTTCACTGGAATGAGAAGTTGTATTCTTTATCAAATGGTCATACTACAAAGAGATAAAAAGGAAGATAAAGAAAACAAGGAGAAGAAATAAAGAGATAAAAATTGCAGGCAAAAATGGGGTGATACATAAATTAGAAAAATGCAGAGAGGAGTAAATGAGAAGGCAAAGACAATCGCAATATCAAGAATATTATCTTAAAGTATATTGACATTATGTAACTCAGCCTACATATGTTTCAGATTGGCATAATTAAGTTACTGTTGTTCTTTCTTCATTGGTAATGCAAAAGGTAATGATTAAAGACTACTATAAGAATTATTTTATATCCCATAAACTGAATCTTGGAGGTGACAGTGCTCCTACCAACATGTTCTTTGGTACCCATTAAACTTTCCGCCCTATCTAATTTTATTTTAAAATTCTTCTAGTTAAAAGAGTATATCTATAACAAAGCAAAAACAAACACACACACACACACACACACACCTTCAAGATATCTCAAAGGTGGGCTTCCGGTGGCACCGTTTGGCGTCGCTACAGTCTCCTTTGGAGGCTCCATTTCCCGGGAACTGTTAAGCCGCAAAACAGCGATCATCAGCTGTTTTTTGCGGTGGAAAATCCCCCCTTCGGGAGAAGAAGGGGTGAAGAGCTTCGGGCGTGGGTTGAGCTCCTCTTAAAACCCCCTGAAAAGATTTCAGGGGGAAAAGAGTGAGAGCTCTCCAAGCGCTCAACAACGCTCCAGCCCAGGTCGCTTCTGTCATTAGACAGAAAAAGGCGCCGCGACCACCCCTGCGGAAGATAAGGATCTCAGAGTGAAAGTGTATGCAGGCGGAGTGAACACAGGAGATTGATAGTGCAAGTAATTTTTTATACTTAACTTCAGATTTTTTACAATCAACATAATGACTTTAAGATGGCGATTGCTTCTGACAGTAAAGTGAAAGTAACTTTCTAGAACAAAGGCACAGCAATCGTTCAAGCTTAAAGTTTATAATTCTACAAATTTTAACTAAAATCTTGGATTTGAAAGAAGGTTAAATAAAAGAAAAAAAATAAAATCTTGCAATATATTTGTAAGAAAATTCTTCATTAAGAAGCAGGTTTTTTTGAGAGTTTTTACAAAAAGAGACTGATCATAGAATGGCTGCCAGACAAATTAAAACAACATCTGCGAAGGTTGCAATATCTTCACCAGCCCAGCCTTCTAAATTGCAAACATCTAGTTTTGCTGCTCCTCTGGCTTCTTTAACCTCTACACAGCCTCAAGCCTCTTCGCCTATTCAAGCCCCTTCCGAAATGTTGACTATGAAAAGATTTACAGGCTGCATTATTAACACTGACTGATAATATAGAGAATATATATATATATATATATATATATATATATATATATATATATATATATATATATATATATATATATATATATATATATATATATATATATATATATATATATATATATATATATATATATATATATATATATATATATATATATATATTCTGAGGTTTTCGCGGGTGTTTGTATGTAGGTCTTTGTATGTAGGTCTTTGGTTCTTCGGGTTTTCTCCCGCGTAGAATTTGAAGTGTCTTGGCAACGTTTCGATGAAATCTCATTCATCATCTTCAGGCTGGTGCTTTTGGCTTCTGCTTCTAGGAGCAATGTGTGGTCTAAGCTGTTTTTTCCTTTTAACTGCCAGTGGGGGTTTGAACTGATTGGCTGGGAGCTTGGCTATGTTCTGATTGGTTAGGGGCTTGGCTGTGCTCTGATTGGCTGGGGGGTTGGCTGTGTTCTGATTGGCTGGGGGAGTGTTCTGTTTGGGTGGGGGCTTTGTTGTGCTGGAGAGGTTCAAAGTGGCCAATGTTGCAGCTCTGGTCTGGCTCCTGGTCTGTGGTCTTGCCTCATCATTGGTGTGGGTTTGGGTTTGCTTTTTGCGTGGATGTGTGGAGGTGGCATCCTGTGTGTTTCTGGTGTCAATCTTTGAGTTAGGAATACGTTTGTCAATAAGGGCGGGTTTCCAAATGGCTGGTAGGCGGGAGGTATCATCTCGTTTGTTCATGCTGTGGGGGCGTTTTTCTATCTCGATGGCTTCTCTGATTATTCTGTTATTAAAATGTTCAGTTTTGGCAATTGTTCTGGTCTTTTTGAAATCAATTTCATGTCCTGTGGCTTTAAGGTGTTGGACCAGGGAAGAAGTTGGTTCCTCTCTTTTGACTGAGTTTTTGTGTTCTTCAATGCGTGCATTTATCCTTCTGTTGGTTTGTCCAATGTATGTAGTGGGGCAAGCAGTACATGGGATTTCATATACTCCTTGATTTTCTAACTCAATTTTGTCTTTAGGGTTTCTTAGGATGGTGGATATTTTTCTGTTTGTGCAGAATGTTGTTTTGACGTTATATTTGTGCAGGACTTTGCTGATCTTGTCTGTGGTGCCTTTTATGTATGGGAGGAGGGCTTTGCCGTTTTCTTGTTCTCTGTCATGGATTTTAGTGGGAGTTTCTTTTTGGATTAAGTTGGAAATCTTATTTCTTGGGAATCTGTTGGATGTTAGTACATTAGTGAGAGTGTGTAGTTCGGTTTTTAGGTGTTGTTCGTCAGCTAGGCATTTGGTTCTGGAGATGAGTGTCTTGGCTACGGAGTTGATCTGTGCTGGGTGGTGGTGTGAGCGTGCGTGCAGATAGCGGTTTGTGTGTGTTTTCTTCTGGTAGATGGTGTGTCCTAGGGAGCCATTGGATTTCTTGTAGACTAAGACATCCAGGAAGGGAAGTTGGTTATTAGCTTCTGTTTCCATGGTGAACTGTATTTTGGGGTGTAGGCTGTTGAGGTGTGTAAGGAAGTTGTCCAGTTTTCCTTTCCCATGTGGCCAGATTACGAAGGTGTCATCTACGTATCTGAGCCAGAGTTTGGGTTTGTGATCAGATTTTTCTAGAGCTTGGGTTTCAAAGTGTTCCATGTAGAGGTTTGCAATGACAGGTGAGAGAGGTGATCCCATGGGTGCTCCTTCTATTTGTTTGTATTTTTGTCCGTTATAGATGAAGTATGTGTTGGATAGACAGTGGTTGGTCAGATCTAGGATGTGTTTGGGGGGGTTATATTTGTTTTGGATAGCTGTTAAGGCTTCTTTGATTGGCACTTGGGTGAAGAGGGATATGACACTCCCCCAGCCAATCAGAACACAGCCAACCCCCCAGCCAATCAGAGCACAGCCAAGCCCCTAACCAATCAGAACATAGCCAAGCTCCCAGCCAATCAGTTCAAACCCCCACTGGCAGTTAAAAGGAAAAAACAGCTTAGAGCAGAAGCCAAAAGCACCAGCCTGAAGATGATGAATGAGATTTCATCGAAACGTTGCCAAGACACTTCAAATTCTACGCGGGAGAAAACCCGAAGAACCAAAGACCTACATATATATATATATATATATGTGTGTGTCAAGTGGTTATTTTTTAGATTGCACCCTGTAAACCCAAATATGGGAGGAAGAAATCATTCTTTCCTTTGCTTGTTTCAGCTCAACCCAGAGCCATCTGCAAGCACAAATATATATATGTTGTTTTAAAATTGTTGACAAAGAAATAAGGGAATTTCTGATATAGCTATTTCGAGTTTCTTAACTCTCTTCAGTCAGAACTCACCCTTCTGGGATTCGAACCTGGGCAGTCTGCATGCTAAGCAGATGCTTTAACCTGCTGAGCCACAAGTTCTCTCCTGCTTTGTCAGTAGTCAGGGAGTAAGGATATGTGTCAAGTGGTTATTTTTTAGATTGCACCCTGTAAACCCAAATATGGGAGGAAGAAATCATTCTTTCCTTTGCTTGTTTCAGCTCAACCCAGAGCCATCTGCAAGCACAAATATATATATGTTGTTTTAAAATTGTTGACAAAGAAATAAGGGAATTTCTGATATAGCTATTTCGAGTTTCTTAACTCTCTTCAGTCAGAACTCACCCTTCTGGGATTCGAACCTGGGCAGTCTGCATGCTAAGCAGATGCTTTAACCTGCTGAGCCACAAGTTCTCTCCTGCTTTGTCAGTAGTCAGGGAGTAAGGATATGTGTCAAGTGGTTATTTTTTAGATTGCACCCTGTAAACCCAAATATGGGAGGAAGAAATCATTCTTTCCTTTGCTTGTTTCAGCTCAACCCAGAGCCATCTGCAAGCACAAATATATATATGTTGTTTTAAAATTGTTGACAAAGAAATAAGGGAATTTCTGATATAGCTATTTCGAGTTTCTTAACTCTCTTCAGTCAGAACTCACCCTTCTGGGATTCGAACCTGGGCAGTCTGCATGCTAAGCAGATGCTTTAACCTGCTGAGCCACAAGTTCTCTCCTGCTTTGTCAGTAGTCAGGGAGTAAGGATATGTGTCAAGTGGTTATTTTTTAGATTGCACCCTGTAAACCCAAATATGGGAGGAAGAAATCATTCTTTCCTTTGCTTGTTTCAGCTCAACCCAGAGCCATCTGCAAGCACAAATATATATATGTTGTTTTAAAATTGTTGACAAAGAAATAAGGGAATTTCTGATATAGCTATTTCGAGTTTCTTAACTCTCTTCAGTCAGAACTCACCCTTCTGGGATTCGAACCTGGGCAGTCTGCATGCTAAGCAGATGCTTTAACCTGCTGAGCCACAAGTTCTCTCCTGCTTTGTCAGTAGTCAGGGAGTAAGGATATGTGTCAAGTGATTTCTTCCTCCCATATTTGGGTTTACAGGGTGCAATCTAAAAAATAACCACTTGACACATATCCTTACTCCCTGACTACTGACAAAGCAGGAGAGAACTTGTGGCTCAGCAGGTTAAAGCATCTGCTTAGCATGCAGACTGCCCAGGTTCGAATCCCAGAAGGGTGAGTTCTGACTGAAGAGAGTTAAGAAACTCGAAATAGCTATATCAGAAATTCCCTTATTTCTTTGTCAACAATTTTAAAACAACATATATATATTTGTGCTTGCAGATGGCTCTGGGTTGAGCTGAAACAAGCAAAGGAAAGAATGATTTCTTCCTCCCATATTTGGGTTTACAGGGTGCAATCTAAAAAAATAACCACTTGACACATATCCTTACTCCCTGACTACTGACAAAGCAGGAGAGAACTTGTGGCTCAGCAGGTTAAAGCATCTGCTTAGCATGCAGACTGCCCAGGTTCGAATCCCAGAAGGGTGAGTTCTGACTGAAGAGAGTTAAGAAACTCGAAATAGCTATATCAGAAATTCCCTTATTTCTTTGTCAACAATTTTAAAACAACATATATATATTTGTGCTTGCAGATGGCTCTGGGTTGAGCTGAAACAAGCAAAGGAAAGAATGATTTCTTCCTCCCATATTTGGGTTTACAGGGTGCAATCTAAAAAATAACCACTTGACACATATCCTTACTCCCTGACTACTGACAAAGCAGGAGAGAACTTGTGGCTCAGCAGGTTAAAGCATCTGCTTAGCATGCAGACTGCCCAGGTTCGAATCCCAGAAGGGTGAGTTCTGACTGAAGAGAGTTAAGAAACTCGAAATAGCTATATCAGAAATTCCCTTATTTCTTTGTCAACAATTTTAAAACAACATATATATATTTGTGCTTGCAGATGGCTCTGGGTTGAGCTGAAACAAGCAAAGGAAAGAATGATTTCTTCCTCCCATATTTGGGTTTACAGGGTGCAATCTAAAAAATAACCACTTGACACATATCCTTACTCCCTGACTACTGACAAAGCAGGAGAGAACTTGTGGCTCAGCAGGTTAAAGCATCTGCTTAGCATGCAGACTGCCCAGGTTCGAATCCCAGAAGGGTGAGTTCTGACTGAAGAGAGTTAAGAAACTCGAAATAGCTATATCAGAAATTCCCTTATTTCTTTGTCAACAATTTTAAAACAACATATATATATTTGTGCTTGCAGATGGCTCTGGGTTGAGCTGAAACAAGCAAAGGAAAGAATGATTTCTTCCTCCCATATTTGGGTTTACAGGGTGCAATCTAAAAAATAACCACTTGACACATATCCTTACTCCCTGACTACTGACAAAGCAGGAGAGAACTTGTGGCTCAGCAGGTTAAAGCATCTGCTTAGCATGCAGACTGCCCAGGTTCGAATCCCAGAAGGGTGAGTTCTGACTGAAGAGAGTTAAGAAACTCGAAATAGCTATATCAGAAATTCCCTTATTTCTTTGTCAACAATTTTAAAACAACATATATATATTTGTGCTTGCAGATGGCTCTGGGTTGAACTGAAACAAGCAAAGGAAAGAATGATTTCTTCCTCCCATATTTGGGTTTACAGGGTGCAATCTAAAAAATAACCACTTGACACATATCCTTACTCCCTGACTACTGACAAAGCAGGAGAGAACTTGTGGCTCAGCAGGTTAAAGCATCTGCTTAGCATGCAGACTGCCCAGGTTCGAATCCCAGAAGGGTGAGTTCTGACTGAAGAGAGTTAAGAAACTCGAAATAGCTATATCAGAAATTCCCTTATTTCTTTGTCAACAATTTTAAAACAACATATATATATTTGTGCTTGCAGATGGCTCTGGGTTGAGCTGAAACAAGCAAAGGAAAGAATGATTTCTTCCTCCCATATTTGGGTTTACAGGGTGCAATCTAAAAAAATAACCACTTGACACATATCCTTACTCCCTGACTACTGACAAAGCAGGAGAGAACTTGTGGCTCAGCAGGTTAAAGCATCTGCTTAGCATGCAGACTGCCCAGGTTCGAATCCCAGAAGGGTGAGTTCTGACTGAAGAGAGTTAAGAAACTCGAAATAGCTATATCAGAAATTCCCTTATTTCTTTGTCAACAATTTTAAAACAACATATATATATTTGTGCTTGCAGATGGCTCTGGGTTGAGCTGAAACAAGCAAAGGAAAGAATGATTTCTTCCTCCCATATTTGGGTTTACAGGGTGCAATCTAAAAAATAACCACTTGACACATATCCTTACTCCCTGACTACTGACAAAGCAGGAGAGAACTTGTGGCTCAGCAGGTTAAAGCATCTGCTTAGCATGCAGACTGCCCAGGTTCGAATCCCAGAAGGGTGAGTTCTGACTGAAGAGAGTTAAGAAACTCGAAATAGCTATATCAGAAATTCCCTTATTTCTTTGTCAACAATTTTAAAACAACATATATATATTTGTGCTTGCAGATGGCTCTGGGTTGAGCTGAAACAAGCAAAGGAAAGAATGATTTCTTCCTCCCATATTTGGGTTTACAGGGTGCAATCTAAAAAATAACCACTTGACACATATCCTTACTCCCTGACTACTGACAAAGCAGGAGAGAACTTGTGGCTCAGCAGGTTAAAGCATCTGCTTAGCATGCAGACTGCCCAGGTTCGAATCCCAGAAGGGTGAGTTCTGACTGAAGAGAGTTAAGAAACTCGAAATAGCTATATCAGAAATTCCCTTATTTCTTTGTCAACAATTTTAAAACAACATATATATATTTGTGCTTGCAGATGGCTCTGGGTTGAGCTGAAACAAGCAAAGGAAAGAATGATTTCTTCCTCCCATATTTGGGTTTACAGGGTGCAATCTAAAAAATAACCACTTGACACATATCCTTACTCCCTGACTACTGACAAAGCAGGAGAGAACTTGTGGCTCAGCAGGTTAAAGCATCTGCTTAGCATGCAGACTGCCCAGGTTCGAATCCCAGAAGGGTGAGTTCTGACTGAAGAGAGTTAAGAAACTCGAAATAGCTATATCAGAAATTCCCTTATTTCTTTGTCAACAATTTTAAAACAACATATATATATTTGTGCTTGCAGATGGCTCTGGGTTGAGCTGAAACAAGCAAAGGAAAGAATGATTTCTTCCTCCCATATTTGGGTTTACAGGGTGCAATCTAAAAAATAACCACTTGACACATATCCTTACTCCCTGACTACTGACAAAGCAGGAGAGAACTTGTGGCTCAGCAGGTTAAAGCATCTGCTTAGCATGCAGACTGCCCAGGTTCGAATCCCAGAAGGGTGAGTTCTGACTGAAGAGAGTTAAGAAACTCGAAATAGCTATATCAGAAATTCCCTTATTTCTTTGTCAACAATTTTAAAACAACATATATATATTTGTGCTTGCAGATGGCTCTGGGTTGAGCTGAAACAAGCAAAGGAAAGAATGATTTCTTCCTCCCATATTTGGGTTTACAGGGTGCAATCTAAAAAATAACCACTTGACACATATCCTTACTCCCTGACTACTGACAAAGCAGGAGAGAACTTGTGGCTCAGCAGGTTAAAGCATCTGCTTAGCATGCAGACTGCCCAGGTTCGAATCCCAGAAGGGTGAGTTCTGACTGAAGAGAGTTAAGAAACTCGAAATAGCTATATCAGAAATTCCCTTATTTCTTTGTCAACAATTTTAAAACAACATATATATATTTGTGCTTGCAGATGGCTCTGGGTTGAGCTGAAACAAGCAAAGGAAAGAATGATTTCTTCCTCCCATATTTGGGTTTACAGGGTGCAATCTAAAAAATAACCACTTGACACATATCCTTACTCCCTGACTACTGACAAAGCAGGAGAGAACTTGTGGCTCAGCAGGTTAAAGCATCTGCTTAGCATGCAGACTGCCCAGGTTCGAATCCCAGAAGGGTGAGTTCTGACTGAAGAGAGTTAAGAAACTCGAAATAGCTATATCAGAAATTCCCTTATTTCTTTGTCAACAATTTTAAAACAACATATATATATTTGTGCTTGCAGATGGCTCTGGGTTGAGCTGAAACAAGCAAAGGAAAGAATGATTTCTTCCTCCCATATTTGGGTTTACAGGGTGCAATCTAAAAAATAACCACTTGACACATATCCTTACTCCCTGACTACTGACAAAGCAGGAGAGAACTTGTGGCTCAGCAGGTTAAAGCATCTGCTTAGCATGCAGACTGCCCAGGTTCGAATCCCAGAAGGGTGAGTTCTGACTGAAGAGAGTTAAGAAACTCGAAATAGCTATATCAGAAATTCCCTTATTTCTTTGTCAACAATTTTAAAACAACATATATATATATATATATATATATATATATATATATATATATATATATATATATATATATATATATATATATATATATATATATATATATATATATATATATATATATATATATATATATAATGGAGAGGAATTTTGAGAAATTTGGGGAGGAATTGGAGAAAAGGATTGCATCTCATGCTGAGGAACAAATCAAAGGAGTAATTGGGGAATTGGGGAAAATTAAAGAAACAATTGAGACTCATAATATAGTGATAAGAGAAGATATTGTGGAAGCTTTTAAGGGGGTTTGGGGCTATACTTTGAGAGTGGAAGAGAAAGTGGAAGAGGCGGAGCAACAATTTGAGAGAAAGATGGAAGAAGATTGGTTTATCTCAAATAGATGAAAACTTAATTAAACAAATTAGAGATCAAAGGTTAATGCATATTAAAAGATTGTATAATGTATTGATATAAATTGATTCGGAAACTGAATTAGTTAAGGATTGTATGATAAAGTGGGCTCAAAATTTTGGACAACCAATTATGATGGAAACTTGGGAGAGAATTTGGGTGAAAAATGTAAAATTTACACAAGCGCAACATTTAAGAGAATTTTTTTATAAAATGTTTTATAGGTGGCATTTGGATCCGAAAAAATTATCATGTATGTATCCTAATTTACAATCTAAATGTTGGAGATGTGATGGTATGGATGCTACTTATTTTCATGTATGGTGGACTTGTAAAAAAATGAAAGCTTTTTGGATAAAAATTTGGTGGATACTTCAAAACATTTTGAAAAAACGTATTGAATTTTCACCACAGTTGTTTTTATTAGGTATTATAAAAGATTGTACTACCATTGAGACGAACTTGATTTTGAATTTGATTACAGCAGCGAGACTGTTGGTGGGTCAATATTGGAAGAAGGCAGAATTACCATCTACTACAGAATGGACTTTGAAAGTTATAAATTTGGCAGAAATGGCCAAAGTATCTGCATATTTGAAAGATCATTCAAATGAAAAATATATGTTGGAATGGAAAAAATGGATTGAGTATATTCAAGGGAAATATCAATCCAAGAAATTGTATTTAGCATATAGTTAAATTTGTATTAGGATTTCTTTTTTAAACTACCCTGTTTTCACTCCGGAAAGGTGGGGGGGTAGGTTGGGGGGGTTAGATGGTTTTGTATATCTGTAATATTAGGGGTGTTGCTCGGAACACCACCTCTGCACCACACCTGAAGGGGGAAGAGTGTAAGAGGGGAGAAGGAAGTAGGAAGGTTGGAGGAGAAGAGGAAGTGGAGAGAGAGGGAAGGAGAGAGGTGGAGTAGAGGGAAGTAGGATGAGAAGATAGGGAGGAAGAGAGAGGGTGGATGTGGTGGTGGGGTGATGTTCAAGCAGCACCTATAGTCAAGTCTAGTTATTTGTTTTATTTTATTTATATGAATTTAAATGAATGTTTGTTGATTTTTGTTATTGTTAAAATTATAAAATTAATAAAATATATTTTTAAAAAAAGATATCTCAAAGGTGCTTTTTCAAAAGGCAACTGGATTGTTTTTTCCTTGAGGAAGAAGTGGCTTCAAGATAGATTTTTTCTAACAATGATTCAGAGTTTCACACATCTCTGAACCCAGACATATTCTTAGAACACAAAATGGGAGTGATTGTAATTCAGTTCTGTGTTTGCCTTCAAATCTTTTGATATTTTGTGATTATCTCCAGTCAATGATTTTGTGAGATTGCCCACAAAATGGCTTCCAAGTAACAGATGTGTGTCCTGGTCTTCAATACTGGAGACTTCAGCCTTACAAACTATGGGCATATTTCTCACCCTTAGAATTTATCACTCAACAGACAGACAGACAGATAGATACACTGATGATTCAAAAAGCGATGGATTTGGATACTGCCTGAAATGTATTGTTTCTGAGAATGGATAGAACTGAGAAGCAACCCCACCAATGATAAAGTCACCAATCTGA
Organism: Bothrops alternatus; assembly: GCA_034064705.1. NCBI lineage: Eukaryota > Metazoa > Chordata > Lepidosauria > Squamata > Viperidae > Bothrops > Bothrops alternatus. Next base: position 398,024 of record JARGCV010000165.1, on the reverse strand, counting down.
TAATATTCTTGTGGTTTCTTAAAGGGGTTGCTCAGTTTGCATATAATATCATATACCTTGCCTAGAGATACAAGCAACAACCACACTGAAAACATAAAGAATGTCATGTTCATTCCTATGGCTGATATTGGTCTTCTTTTTCACACAAATTCTCTCTTTTATTTTAATGAGATGATAATGTCCATCAAGCTGCATTTTTCCTTGTTCATTGCCCTCGAGACCATCTATATCTGTTTGTAAATATGCTTCATTAGCTTTTAAAATTTTAACTTTTAAAATGTATGAGTTTGGGAGAGACTGAGGTTAAATCATAGTGATCTGAGATAATGATATGTTTTATCAGATCTCCAAAGAACATTCATTGGAAAGCATAATGTCATGTAAAATGTTTAAATGTTCAAGATAGTATGCTATTCTATTACTCTTATACAAAAGTAATGTTTATATGTTATAAGAATTGCAACAAGATCATCATGTACAGGGAAATGAACTGTACTTGGTGATCTTGTCAATTATGACCTCAAAAAAGTTTATCTTATTCAAGGTCACATTTAGAAGTAAGTAGGACAGAACAAAGAAATGAATGAAGGTAGAAAAACATTTAAACTATTTTAAATATTAATTAAATTTAATTTGATTAAGTACAGTTAATATATTTCTTACCTATTATATCTTAATTTTCCTAATTCCTTCATATTAAAATTTAAAAATTTTGGAGTTGTTTGGAGCCACATTCAAGCTATATGGCATATCCATACATACCGGTAGTAATGGTATGTGAGAATGACCTTGGGAGACAAGGCAAAGAGACATAGACTTGACAAACATCATGTAAAAGATATCTCAATTCACAGGAGAAGGGGCATGGGAAGGTACCCTTTCTAGTTTTATGGACAGTGAAAGTAAAGGAGGGGAGAAATACTTTCAGTCTTTTCTTAATGTAACCTTCCAATAAAGATAGAGTTAATACTTATAGATTTGCTTCATGTCTGGACTACCTCGAAGGGCTGATACATATAATAATATGTGTATGGTATTTAGGAACTACTAGACAACCAATGACCCATTGGGTCATTGTTTCAGAGATATTTCCTTAGCAAAACAGAGAGGAATCTTGAAGGTTGCAGTTCCCAGTAGGAGCGGCCAGAAACTCGGGTCATTCATCTTTTTCTCTAGGCCAGGGGTTCTCAACCTTGGCAACTTTAAGACTTGTGGACTTCAACTCCCAGAATTCCTCAGCCAGCAAAGCTGGCTGAGGAATTCTGGGAGTTGAAGTCCACAAGTCTTAAAGTTGCCAAGGTTGAGAACCGCTGCTCTAGGCTGATCATTTTTTTAAAGCATGCCTGGGTTTTAACTACAATTTTTGAAGTTTGTATTTTAGTTTGCTTTTTTATCTCTAAAAGTTAACTGACTGGTTGAATGCTGATTTATTTTAACGCCCTGCTGGACTTTATCTGTTTTCTTTCTTTCCTTCATTTGATCTACTTTGCTGCCTTGAATAACTCTTGCTTCTCCCTAAGGAATTTATGGCACATTCCTGGGTACTGAAAGTGTTTTGACTTGATTTACATTTATATTAGAATTTCGCTACAGGAATGTTGCATTTTATTAACTTGCAAAATATTTATTTTTAATTTAAAGATGAAGTATACTTAATATTCTGTCTTAATTTTTCTGATTATGTGCTGTACATTTTCTTTCAGCTTGCTTATTGAACATTTACACTAGTACATGGTAACAAAAATATTGTATCATTGTTGTATCAGATGGTCCCAAATGTCTATCAATACACTGAGGTTATTCAAGTACTTTAGAATTTTGGATGGATATGGATTGATCTCTTTGCTGTGGATGATGATTTTGGGCACATGCATTTGCTGAAAATTGTACCATTGCTCTCCCCAAACATTTGTTATGCTTTCATACTTAGAACACCACAGTAGACATATGTGGATGAATACATACACTTGACTACAATAGAGTTAAGATATCATTTTTTATGGATCAAAAAGTTCATGTATGCTTTGTATATGGAGCTTATCCATTCATGCAAAAACTGAGAGTGATAATTTTTGTAGCATCTTTGACTTGGAGAAAAGAACTCCTTAAAAGGGGACATGTTTCAACATCAAAGGATGGAAGTGTCCTATTCAGTTTAATGTGAATGATGATCACCTGGATGTAATTTTTTTTAAAAATGGTTTATTCAATTTCAAATATAAAAGGTTATAATATAAAATTACAACAAAAGGGGAAAAGTAGGGAGGGGGTAACAATGAGAAAAGCTTAAAATGGAGACAACTTACCAAAGCAACATAAAAAAGTTACCTCCAACTCTTCAATATGGATACAATTATATAATAGAATAATTCCTTGTTTTAGTTAATTAAAAGTAGTTAATTAAAAGTAGTTGCAAACCTAAAATATAAAAAGTATACATACCTAACAATCAAATGATACCAATAAATAGTAACATGGTCTCTGACTCTAAATAAATACATATCACATAATAACAATTCCATAAAGGCCCATAATAGTACTAGGTACTTAATCAAATATCTATAAGAAAGCATCACGTACTTTAAATTTAAGCAAATGCATGAAACCATAAAGTAAATATTGATCCAATTTCATCTAGTGGTTCAGACACCAGTCTAGAAACATCTCTGCAGTCACTTTGAGCACTCTGATGCAAGTAAAACAATAGATGGCCAGCTCTTGAAAGTGGGTCCGATTAAACATTCCATGGCACACTCTCCCCCCCCCGTAACTAACTATAACCCAACATACTGAGCTTTTAACCCTATATATTGGGGAAGAACTGCATTGCCAAAATTCTCCCACTTGACTCCTGCAGTTGCACATTCCATCACATTTTAGAAGAAAGACACAAAATATTTGATTTATAAAATTTTGGGTGAAGAATGTATTTCAGCAGGAACAAAAGAAAAAGAAAGAAAAAAAGAAAGAAAAAAGAAGGAAGGAAGGAAGGGAATTGTTTTGTATATAAATTTCTAAATGAATGTAGAAATTGTATTGACTGATGAGCATGGTAGATTGGTTGGAATGGAAATTAATTTACATGGAAGTAAGACTTTGATAAAGGGAATTTATGTTCCAACTGAGGATAAAGTAGTATTTAATAAAGAATTAACAGGTTTTCCTATGACAGTTGTGTTTGATGAGGGATTGGAATGCAATGATCATCCACAACTGGGTAGAACTTCTCAGATGAATATTAAAATCACTCAGGGCAAATTACCAAAAGATTTATTTGATTTTGATGGGCAACCTAGGGCAACCTAGGCATGAAAATGAATCTAGTATACTAGTTTTACCTAGTATACTTTTCAGTTTTAATCACTGCTTTCAATTTATTGTATAGGAGGGTTGACTTGTAGTTTTTTCAGGAAATTTGATCAAAAAAAGGCCCATAGGACTTACATGGTATAAAAAAAATCAAAGCAAACTACACTGTATTTACAATCATTAAATACATACTTCCAGCCCTTTTCTCAGGAGAAATAATTGAGAACTGGAGAGAAATATTGAGAACTGGAGAGAACTTAGAACATAAGAACATAAGAACATAAGAAGAGCCATGCTGAATCAGGCCAAAGCCCATCGAGTCCAGCATTCTGTGTCACACAGTGGCCCACCAAATGTACATGGGGATCTTGAGCAGAAAGAGAAGGCAAAACCCTCCCTTTCCCTTGACCCCCAAACAAATGGTACTCAAGGGAATCCTGCCTGCCTCAACCAACGTAGAGGCGGCACATGGACATCTGTTTTAATAACCACCAATACACTTTGCATCCATGAATCTATCTAGCCCTGCCTTGAAGCTGTCAAGGCTGACAGCTGTTCACGGCTGAAACTTAATTGTTTCCCCAACTGTTATCAAAATTACAGGTTCCTTCTTTAGCATTACTGATGATATTAAGCTCAATTTTCAGAAAGTCAGCCTACCAGAGTGCTTTTGCCTATCTTCAAAATATAATTTGTTGAATAGTGTATAGAGAACTAGCATTTGAAGCATTTCTATTCTAATCTTCATTTCATATTTCAATTTTTCTCCCATTATACCGATTGCTCAGATCACTTTTATATAAAGGAATTTATCTTTGCCATGTGCAGAGATCATTGAAGAGAAATGAACAAATGGAAGCTTTATTGACTTTAAGAAGTGGTTGTCCATGCAGAATTTTATTAATTTAATTTAAAGGCAATGAGGAAATCATCCTACTCTTCCAAGCAAAAAATGAAGATGGCAAAGTAGCTTCTTGGATATAAAACATTTGTTTTTGTTTTTTGTTTTGTAAAAAACTGGCATTAGTTCAAAGCACATTAAAAAACTGAAAGCAGCACAAAGAAACCAAAACTGAAATCTCTTTGGAGAAAATATTCCAATATTGTGGCAACTGTTTTAGAGGCCATATATGTAACGTAATAAAAATGATGCCATGGAGTTTAATGGTGTAGCGATAGGATGTTCTAGAAAGAGTACAGAGAAGAGCAACAAAGATGATTAGGGGACTGGAGGCTAAAACATATAAGGAACGGTTGCTGGAATTGGGTATGTCTAGTTTGACGAAGAGAAGGATGAGGGGGGACATGATAGCAGTGTTCCAATATCTCAGGGGCTGCCACAAAGAAGAGGGAGTCAAGCTATTCTCCAAGGCACCTGAAGGCAGGACGAGAAGCAATGGATGGAAACTGATCAAGGAGAGAAGCAACCAACAGCCAGCAACCAGCAGCCTGCAACCTGCAACCAGCAGCCTGCAACCTGCAACCTGCAACCGGCAGTCTGCAGCTAGCAACTGGCGACCAGCGGCCAGTGACTGGCGACTGGCGACTGGTGACCAGCAAGTCCAGGGGGGCTTGGAGCCTGCTCACCTGTTGGAGGTGTCCATCTTGTCCTTCGCTGGCTCGCCCTGCTTCTGCCATTGCTGTCTGGTTTTATGTGGCTTTTGGGGGATTTTCAAACAGGAGAGCTTTTTGGTTTCCCTGCTTTTTGCCACCAATTGTTTCTCGGCCTCTACTTTGCCGAGTTCTGGTCCCGATGCTGGCTTGTCCTTCATTTTCATTGTACTGGCTTGCCGCCTCCCCTTTCAAGGCAGGCTGCCAGAGATCTTGGAATAGGCTAGCTTCGGCTTTGACGGCGCTTTTCTCCTCCTTCTCCCAGCGACTAGAACGGAGGGAAATTTGGAGGAGACTTTTGCTGGCCTTGACCCTGGACTATTGGAAAGGACTGCAATTGTGGAAGTGGTTATCGTGGCTAGTGGGCCTGCTCTGTCGGCTGGGTGCTTCCTGCTAAATTTTTAAGACCTGTGGGTGAGGCCTTTGTTGCTGCCGCCATTATGTTGGATTTTTTCGAAGGCCTTATCTTTGGGACGTTGGGTTCCATAATTACTGTTAGTATAATTATTCCTCCTGTGGGTTCTGTTTTGGACTCTACTACAAGTTTTATCTTAGGAGGGACTAATACAGGCACAGCTATAGTTATTGCGGCAGGATTAACATCTGGCATGCCTGTTTTTATTTTATTTTTTTTATTACTATGTTTTTAAATTGTTTTAATTACTATTTGTTTAAATTTTTAAATAATTCAAGTTGTTTAATACTGTTTTAACTTATTTTTGTTGGATGTTATGAATGATGTGGGGGGGATTGACTGATTGTGGAGTGAATCGGGTTGAATGGATGGTTAGTTTATTGTTTTTAATGTGTTTAGTTTAAAGAGTGGGAGAGATAAATTAATGATATGGATGGAGTTGTGGTTGAGTGGAATGAATGTGATGAACTGGCTAGCCTGCCTGGCATGGTAGAGGCGGAGGGGAGGGGAGACGCTGGCTCTGGGGTGATAGAGGGCCAAAGTATACCGGTCTTGCTGGGGAGAGGCAGATATGGTGGGAGCCATAGGGTAGGCCATTCCCGGGGAACAAGAGCTCGCTGTCTAAAAGCGATCCCTTGCTCCGACCCTGTGAGTTCAACCCGAAGTACTGGTAATGGGCGAAATCCGGACCCTGGGCTCAGGCTGCTGCTGCTCAATGCCAGGTCGGTTGTAAATAAAGCTCCCCTCATCCATGATCTTCTCCTGGATGAGGAGGCAGACCTCGCATGTGTGACCGAGACCTGGCTGGGCCCGGAGGGAGGAGTTCCTCTCTCTGAGATGTGTCCAGCCGGGTTTCAGGTATGGCACCAGCCACGACCCCAGGGAAGGGGGGGAGGAGTGGCTATTATAGCCAAGAAGACTTTTAGCCTACGCAGGCTCGCTGTTTCTGAAATTGCGGGTTGTGAGTTGCTCCTTGTGAAGTTGGACCTAGGGGTTCAGGTGGGCTTGTTGCTCACGTACCTGCCTCCCAGCTGCGTGTCAACAGCCCTGCCTGCGCTACTTGAGGGGGTTGCTGGGCTGGCGGTTGAGTTCCCCAGGCTTATTGTCTTGGGGGGACTTAAATCTTCCATCGCTCGGCGAATCCTCTGGGTTGGCGCAGGAGTTCATGGCCACCATGGCAACCATGAACCTGACTCAGGTAGTTCAGGGTCCGACTCACGAGAGGGGACACACTCCCGACATGGTATTCCTCTCAGAACAGTTGAGCAATGATCTGAATTTAAGGGGCTTAGATATTTTGCCTATGTCATGGTCAGACCATTTTCTGTTGCGGCTTGTTTTCAAGGCTCCAATCCTCCCCCGCAGGGAGGCGGAACCGATTAGGTGGTTCCGCCCCAGACGTCTGATGGATCCAGAGAGTTTTCAGAGGACGCTTGGGGAAATACCAGATTCTCTCATTCACAGTTCGGCAGAGTCCCTGGTTACGGACTGGAATATGGCTGCGAAGGGGGCTCTTGACCGGATTGCGCCGCTGCGACCTCTCTGTGGTAGCAGACCCAGGAGATCTCCTTGGTTTACTGAGGAACTCAGGGGGATGAAGCGCCAGAAGAGACGCCTAGAGAAGCGATGGAGGAAAAGCAAATCCGTATCTGACCGAACACTTGTAAGATCTTATATCAAGACTTATCAGGTGGCGCTCAAGGCGGCAAGATGCGCGTATCATTCCGCCTTGATTGCATCTGCGGAATCCCGCCCAGCCGCCCTGTTCAGGGTAACTCGCTCCCTCCTTAATCAGGGGGGGGTTGATGCACCCTTGCAGGGTAGTGCTGAGGACTTTAATAAGTTTTTCGCGGATAAAATCACCCAGATTCGGATGGACCTTGACTCCAATTGGAATGCAGTATCGGCTGATAATGATTCAGTCGAGATGACAGGGACTCGTCTTGATCCTGTTGTGTGGGAGGAGTTTGACCCGGTGGCACCTGATGAAGTTGACAAGGCCATTGGAGCTGTGAGCTCCGCCACCTGTTTATTGGACCCGTGCCCCTCCTGGCTGGTTTCGGCCAGCAGGGAGGTGACGCGGGGCTGGGTTCAGGAGATTGTCAACGCTTCTTTGAGGGAGGGGTCCTTTCCGGCTCCCTGCAAGGAGGCAATTGTGCGCCCCCTCCTCAAGAAGCCTTCCCTGGACCCAGCTGTTTTAAACAACTACCGTCCTGTCTCCAATCTTCCCTTTATAGGGAAGGTTGTTGAGAAGGTGGTGTCACTCCAGCTCCAACGGTCCTTGGATGAGGCCGATTATCTGGGCCCTCAACAGTCAGGATTCAGGCTCGGCTACTCCACGGAAACTGCTTTGGTCGCGCTGACGGATGATCTCTGGCGGGCCCGGGATAGGGGATTATCCACTATCCTGGTGCTACTTGACCTCTCAGCGGCTTTCGATACCATTGACCATGGTATCCTTCTGCACCGACTGGAGGGGTTGGGGGTTGGAGGCACTGTTTTGCGGTGGTTCACCTCCTACCTCACTGGTCGGTCGCAGTCGGTGTTGGCAGGGGGTCAGAGGTCAACCCCTAGGTTCCTCCCTTGTGGGGTCCCTCAGGGATCGGTCCTCTCCCCTCTGCTGTTTAATATCTACATGAAACCACTGGGCGAGATCATCCGACAACACGGGGTGAGATATCATCAGTATGCTGATGATACCCAGCTTTACATCTCCACCCCGTGTCATTTCAGTGAAGCAGCGGAAGTGATGTGCCGATGTCTGGAGGCTGTTAGGGTTTGGATGGGTGCCAACAGGCTCAAACTCAACCCCGACAAAATGGAGTGGCTATGGGTTCTGCCTCCCAAGGATATTTCAATCTATCCGTCCATTAGCCTGGGGGGGGGAGCTTTTGACCCCCTCGGAGAAGGTCCGCAACTTGGGCGTCCTCCTCGATCCACAGCTAAATTTGGAACATCATCTTTCGGCTGTGGCGAGGAGGACATTTGCCCAGGTTCGCCTGGTGCACCAGTTGCGGCCCTATTTGGACCGGGAGTCTCTTCTCACAGTCACTCATGCCCTTATCACCTCGAGGTTCGACTACTGCAATGCTCTCTACATGGGGCTACCTTTGAAAAATGTTCGGAGACTTCAGGTAATGCAGAATGCAGCCGCGCGAGCAGTGTTGGGCTTGCCTAGAAATGCCCACATTTCGGCATCACTCCGCGAGCTGCATTGGCTGCCAATTGGTCTCCGAACCCAATTCAAAGTGTTGGTTATGACCTATAAAGCCCTACATGGCATTGGACCAGGTTATTTACGGGACCGTCTGCTGCCCCATGAATCCCAGCGGCCGGTTAGGGCCCACAGAGTGGGCCTTCTCCAGGTCCCGTCAGCCAGACAGTGTCGCCTGGCGGGGCCTAGGGGAAGGGCCTTCTCTGTTGCGGCCCCGGCCCTCTGGAACCAACTTCCCCCGGAGATCCGTGTCGCCCCCACCCTCTTCGCCTTTCGTAGATTGCTTAAAACATACTTTTGCCGGCAGGCCTGGGGCAGCTAACACCTTGCCCCTAGCCAGTGTATGTTTCTGTGTATGTTTGTGGAGTGATTGGTTTCTTTTAGCTCAAGGGTTTTTTATAGATATGTGTTTATTGTAATTTCTATCATGCTGTGAGCCGCCCTGAGTTCTTTGGAATAGGGCGGCATAGAAATTAAATAAATAATAATAATAATAATAATAATAGAACTAAGGAGAAACTTCCTGACAGTCAGAACAATTAACCAATGGAACAACCTGCCTCCAGAAGCGGTGAATGCTCCAACACTGGAGGTTTTTAAGAAAAGACTGGACAGCCATTTGTCTGAAATGGTGTAGGGTTCCTGCCTGAGCAGGAGGTTGGACTTGATGACCTCCAAGGTCCCTTCCAACTTTATTATTATTATTAGCTATCTTTCTCTGGATGGAAACTGTCAACAATAGGACGGAGTTGACAGCAGTGATGCTTCTTGTGTTCCTGTTCTGTACTTACAAAACATATGCTACCAATTGTAGCATTCTTGATGACCCACTTCCTATACCCCATCAATCTGTTCAGCCAGGAAATGTTACTTTGGGGGCAATTGTCCCTCAAGCCTTCTTCTTTCATAACAGCCCTTCCTTCACAGAAGATCCCTCTCGGATGTTGATCAATGAAGTGATGTAAGGAATTCTATATTTTTTTCTCTTCAGACTAGTAAGTGCAAAATAATTCAGGGAAAAAGCAACAGGATTATAAAGTGATAAGTCTTTGAAATTTTTCATACCCATAATGACATTGAGAGTTTTCTATTAATTAGTTTTCTCTTTCTTTGAAATGTAAGAAGTTGGCTACTGATTAGAAAACTCCATGTGCCTTCACACATTGCATTAAATCCATGTATGATTCTACTGATGTTCATTTTATGAGTCATAAATCATTTGTAATAGTTAATGATAATTTGTCAGATGGTCAGGCTAATAATAGCACTGCTTCTACCTATCTTCAAAATATCATTTCTTGAATAGTGTATAGAGAAGTGTCATTTGAAGCCTTTCTATTCTAATCCTCAAATAATATTCTGGTATTATTCTGATAGGAGTAAGATACAAACAGGCATACTCTCCGTATATGCTGATTAGATCTCTTTAGTGAAGGAATTTTATCTTTGCCATGTGGAGAGATAAGGAAGGGAAAGTAAACAGATGGAAGCTTTATTAATTGTAAGAGATGATAACCAACTTTGAATCTTATTTAGTTTAAAGTCAATGAGGAAAATCATCCCACTTTTCTCTTCCAAAAAATATAATTTGTTGAATAGTTTATAGAGTGAATAGTGTATTTCTATTCTAATCCTCATATAATCTGGTTTTACTCTGATAGGAGTAAAATACAAAAAGGCATACTCTGTGTATTTGCTGATTGGCTCTACTTTTAGGTAAGGCAATTTATATTTACCATGTGGAAAGATCACGGATGTTGTGGGTGTCTCTAGACCAGCTTGGGAAATGTCAGAGGATGAGGAAGAGCAGCCAGGCCCCTCTGGGTATTTTCCCCTCCCGGCAGCCGAGACAGACAGTGAGGAGATTTACATGCAGTCTGGGTCGGAATCTCTAAGCGGGGAGTCAGACTTGGAACAGGAAAATATATGGCTTGATCCGAGATTCCGAAGGTTTGATAGGCGGAGGGTTCAGTTACGTGGAAAAAGGAAGGAATGGGGGAAGTGACGTATTGAAAACTATATTTGAAGGTGAAGGAGGGACTAATTCTTTGTCACGAGCAACGTTAATATCAAGAAGTAGCCTGATACATCGAGGAGTTGGTTTGAACTCAGTTTTCTGGTGTTTTTGGAATCTACGGAAGATTAATGAGGTCTTGGACAACCTGAGAGATAAAGAGTGAGTTATTGGAAGGGGGAGCGCATGTTTAAGCTGAATGTAAATAAGTCAGACTCGGCCGTTCCGCAAACGAACTGCCAGCATCTCGCTTTGAAGTGTATCTCTTGAACTGTGTTAAATAAAACTCTTAAAGAAATATTCCTGTGGACTTTACTAAGCTGAGAAGGGCCAGATACAACAGATTGCTCGTGACCTAAAACAAAACAAAACCATAGTCCGAGCTTTCAGTACTGCGCAAGTCCAGTGACGTCATGAAGCAGCTTCTAGCTGATAATCCTGCTTTGTATCAACTAGTTCAAGGTCTCCAGCTGCAAATTGGCAATTTGCAGCAGCAGATTCAGCAAGCTGCAGTAGCCCCAGCCCCAGCTCCAGCCCCCCCTCCCAGAAGAAGCCGGTGTTATTTAGCATTGCCTGATAAGTTTACTGGAGAGCGTAGTAAATTTCCAGCTTTTTTAAACCAATGCAGAACATTCATTGCTTCAACTCCAGCAGATTTCCAGCTTGATGAAACTAAAGTGGCTTTTATTTTAAGTTTGCTCGCTGGTCCAGCTGCTGATTGGTCATCTCCTCTGATAGACAGACAAGATCCTGTCCTGCGCAATTATGCAAGATTCTGCCAGCTGATGGAAAGAGAATTTGCTGACCCCCTTCGTAGACAAAATGCCACCAGGCGGATACGAGAGCTACGTCAAGGATCGCGCTGCGTAGCGGAATATATATCAGATTTTCGCCGCCTAGCTCAAGAAATTAATTGGAATGAAGAAGCTCTCATGGAAATCTTTCAAGATGGCCTGTCTTCCCAGATCTTGGATGAATTTAGACATACTATAATGCCTGCGACCCTGGATGCCTTATATCAACATTGTTTGGCTATTGAGGCGCAAACGCAAGCCATGGATGCCCGCCTGGTCAGACAGATGGTTCCAGTCACCGGAAGTGCCAAGCCAGTTCCTGCACCACGCAGAGGATTTCAGACCCTACCTATCACTCCACCCATCCCGGCACCCAGACGTATTTTCCAACCACTGCCGGCTTACACTGAGAGGCGTCCTGTACCCATGGTCAGAGATGAGCCCATGGATCTTGGTGCAGCCAGATCTCGCTTGACCGAGGCTGAGAAGGCAAGACGGAGAGCTGAGGGATTGTGCCTGTACTGTGGAGAGATGGGTCACTTCGTCATGGCCTGCCCCCAGAAACTACGTGGTACGGCAGGTCCTACTCCTGTTCCAGCTCGGCCTCCCACTCAGCAGTTTCAAGCCACCTTGCCGGGAAACGGCCAGAGCCCGGCCTAACGGAAACGTTCGGTCGGGCAGGCGCCAAACTAAGTTCCAGTGGGGCGATGCCGAGCAACAGGCGTTTCGGACCCTCAAAAAGGCTTTTGTTCAGGAACCCATTATCAAGTATCCAGATCCTTGTCGTCCCTTTGTAGTGGAGGCTGACGCCTCAGATGTTGCTGTAGGGGCCGTGCTTCTTCAAACACGCCAAGATGGCGGCCCCCTGTTCCCGTGTGCTTATTACTCCAGGAAACTGAGTCCCTCCGAACGCCATTATACCATTTGGGAGAAGGAGCTATTGGCCATCAAGACTGCGTTTGAGACCTGGAGACACCACCTGGAAGGAGCCCGCTACCAAGTTGAAGTTCGGACTGACCATAAAAACTTGGAATTTCTGCAATCTGCCAGGAAATTGAATCAACGTCAGTGGTCTTTGTTCTTCGCTCGATTCAACTTCAAAGTCACCTACATTCCGAAAGGGTACAACAAAAGAGCAGATGCCTTGTCCCGTAAACCTGAGTATCTACAGATCAAGGACCCCTTGCCGCTTCGAACCATTCTGCCTGTCGAATCGATCGCAGCCGTGCACGATCCGGTAGATCTACGACGACAGATTCGGGAGGCGCAACAACTAGATGACTTTGTGGCACAGAGGAAGCAAGAGGTGGGTCCCGACTCACCTTGGACCTTGTCCGAGGGTCTATTACGCTTCCGCAACCTGTTATATGTTCCAGCAGGCCCACTCCGTGGTCTCATCCTGACTCAATGCCATGATAACCCTGCGGCGGGTCATTTTGGTCTCTTCAAGACTCTCCACTTAGTGTCTCGGACTTTTTGGTGGCCCAGACTTCGCCATGATGTTCATGTTTATGTGAATTCCTGTGTACGGTGCCGCCAGGCAAAACATGCCACAGGAGCCCCTCCGGGATTGTTACAGCCTTTGCCCACGCCGGAGAGACCCTGGGGGGCTATTTCCATGGACTTCTTGACTTGTCTACCTGTTTCTGCCGGCTACACCGTTGTCTTTGTAGCGGTGGACATGCTGACCAAGATGGCACATTTCATTCCTTGCCGAAGAATACCGACAGCCAAGGTCACTGCTCAGCTGTTCATTCAACATATCTTCCGGCTACACGGTTTGCCTGACAAAATAGTGTCCGACCGAGGAACCCAGTTCACCTTGGCGTTCTGGAGAGAACTCATGTCTGCGCTTCAAGTCCAAGTTAATCTAGCCTCCACGCATCACCCAGAGACTGATGGGGGTACAGAGAAAGTGATTGGCATCCTGGAGCAGTATTTGCGTTGTTTCATCAACGACCAACAGAACGATTGGTCCAAATATCTCTCCGTGGCCGAATTCGCTTTCAACAACTCTCAGCACACTTCCACTCAGACCACTCCGTTTTTTGCCAACTACGGCTATCATCCCAGATTTTTCCCGCTCACGCTCCTTGATTCTCCGGTTCCAGTTGCAGAGGACTATTTATCCGAGCTCCAGTCCGTCCAAGAGATGGTTAAGCAGCACTTGACTAAGGCCAAGGAAGACTACAAGAGGGTTGCAGACCGCTCTCGTCGCGACACGCCGCCGTTGGCTGTTGGAGATCGGGTTTGGCTCTCCACCAAGTACTTGTTTCCAGGGAGAATTCACCGCAAGCTTGACCAACGTTTCCTGGGTCCTTTTCCTGTGGAGACGGTCATCAATCCGGTGACCTATCGTTTGACTTTGCCTAGGTCTCTTCGTGTACATCCCGTGTTTCATCGCTCCTTGCTTGTTCCTGTCAACCCTGATTCTCCGCTTCGACCTCCTGATCCGGGCCCGACAGCTCGCCGTGCTCAAGTTCCTGTTTCCCGGTTGGAGGTGTCCGGCATCCGAGATTCCCGATGGCTCAACGACCACTTCCAATATTTGGTTGCTTGGACAGGGGGTGGGCCAGACGCTTGCTGTTGGGTAGATGCTCATGATATTGCAGCTCCTGAGTTAATTAGGGATTTTCATGCTGCGTTTCCCTACAAACCACATCCCCTATGACGGACCCGAGGGACGGGGCCTGCGGGGGGGGATAGTGTTGTGGGTGTCTCTAGACCAGCTTGGGAAATGTCAGAGGATGAGGAAGAGCAGCCAGGCCCCTCTGGGTATTTTCCCCTCCCGGCAGCCGAGACAGACAGTGAGGAGATTTACATGCAGTCTGGGTCGGAATCTCTAAGCGGGGAGTCAGACTTGGAACAGGAAAATATATGGCTTGATCTGAGATTCCGAAGGTTTGATAGGCGGAGGGTTCAGTTACGTGGAAAAAGGAAGGAATGGGGGAAGTGACGTATCGAAAACTATATTTGAAGGTGAAGGAGGGACTAATTCTTTGTCACGAGCAACGTTAATATCAAGAAGTAGCCTGATACATCGAGGAGTTGGTTTGAACTCAGTTTTCTGGTGTTTTTGGAATCTACGGAAGATTAATGAGGTCTTGGACAACCTGAGAGATAAAGAGTGAGTTATTGGAAGGGGGGAGCGCATGTTTAAGCTGAATGTAAATAAGTCAGACTCAGCCGTTCCGCAAACGAACTGCCAGCATCTCGCTTTGAAGTGTATCTCTTGAACTGTGTTAAATAAAACTCTTAAAGAAATATTCCTGTGGACTTTACTAAGCTGAGAAGGGCCAGATACAACAACGGAAGGGAAAATAAACACACAGAAGCTCTATTAACTGTTAGATATGGTGACCCATGCAGAATCTTATTTAGTTTAAAGTCAATGAAGAAAAGAAAAGGAAAGGGAAAAAAAGAACAAAAGAAAAAAGAATTGAAGATCACCAAGCAGCTTCTGAAATACAAAACCATTTCCCCCCAATAGCATTAATTCAAAGAGCATTACAGAATTGAAAGAAGGTGGAAGTACAAACAAACCACACAGGTATGCACAGAGACTGCATGCACACAGTGAAAAAAAATGGAATCTGTTTGGAGAAAATTGTGGAAACTGCCTTTGTGGCCATATATGTAAAGATAATCAAAAATGATGCCATGGAATTTAATTTTGTAGAGATAGGAAAATTTTATGTATAGGAAAATTTATGTTTCACTGGATAAGAGTTATCAACAATAGAATAGGGATGTTAGCACTGATGCTCCTTGAGTTCCTATTCTGTATTACAAAATACAGGACATTGATTGTACTATACCTGATGGAAGTAAATTGATCCCCTTTTCTTTGTGGCAGCCCTTTGAATAGATAATATAATGATGTTATCCATTCAATTGTGTTTACTCTTGGTGATTCTATGGGCCACGTTTCTCCACAACTTCAGGAGATGCTAGCAATGTTACTCCTTATGTTCCTGTTTTATATTATATTATATTATATTATATTATATTATATTATATTATATTATATTATATTATATTATATTATATTATATTATATTATATTAGATTAGATTAGATTAGATTAGATTAGATTAGATTAGATTAGATTACATTACATTACATTACATTACATTACATTACATTACATTACATTACATTACATTACATTACATTACATTACATTATTATTATATTATATTATATATTATTAAAACACTTGCCATTGATTGAACCATACAAAATAGAAAAGGAGATTCATTAATAAGGCTATACATCAGATAAGAACAGTAACCTTTGGAAACAGATTCAAAGAACGTTTTCTGTCTATGAGCTGTGAACTGTTTCTTTCCAAAGACAAATTATGGCAGAAGATAAAATAAAAGACAACTTTCTTTCTCTTTGGGGAGGTACAAATTATTTTGTCACCTCAAGGCAGGAACAACTGTTGCTTTCTCCCAGTCCCTTCAGACACTCATTTGAAGTGACACTGAGTTTTTTTCTTGAACACTTCTAATATGGCATGGGACAATTCACTCCAGCCAACTTACTGCAAACCAACTCGTCATGGCCACCTCACCACGGCTAACTCACTGCGGCCAACTTACCACTGCGAATTCACTGCGCAACAATTCACCATGGCCAACCTGTGGGATAACTCGCTACCTGACAATTCAACAATTCAATTTAATTATTTAAAATAATTAAAAAATATTTTAATTTTTGCTATTCACATTTCATTTTGTCTCTCCTTTTGCATCCTTTCTTTAATGATTCTATTCCACCATTTCTTTGATATTATTTGAAGTCTTGTCCCACAGTGAAATGTAATGTGGCAAGTTGACATGGTGAGTCCACTTGTAATGAGACAAAACATAGCAACCATTTTGAAGAGATTAGGTTATTTAAGGATTTCAGGATCTCTTCTACCTGTTGCTGCTTACTTTCAACACCTGTGGTTTGAAATGGCTGCTTATCAGTTAATTGTAGGGCTGGTTCTATGAACTATTTTGAACTTTGAGGCATACAGTCTTCTTCATGTATATATTTTTTTTATTTGTTTCCAAAGTTTGAATATAAAAAAAGAATGCAAAACAAAGTCAGAAACAAAGTAAATGAAGTGCATAGGACAAAATATTAAACATACACATAAAATGCCCCCCATTGAGTACTGATAAATATATTGTGGCAAAAATAATTGTTTCCCACTTGGAAAAAAAGTCCACAATTTATGGACTTCTAAATCTATATTTGCAAATCTACCGGTATTATCTATCAAACTATTTGACCTATCATCAATTTACTATATAAAAATAGTTAAAAGATGATCCCAACAACAAAGCTAAATGTTTACAATCCTCTGTTAACAATCTATTATTGTATTTGATTCACAGAAAATTCACAAGCAGCTTCTAGTCTTTCAAAAACCCACTACAATCATAATCTCTAATCCCTCCAGGATCAAATCACATCTATGGATTCATAATAATAAAAATAACTCCTTGCAGTTTATCCTCTTTACTTTTCTTTAAAATTAGATGTGTGTGTGGACAAGAATATCAACCTTGCTGTCAAGCAAAATCAAGCTTTTAATAGCGAGTGCCACACAAAGTGCACTAACCAAATAGGTGGTAAGACAATAGGGGAACTCAGGCACCACACAGGTTATGTAGAAAATAAACACAGGGTCAGTCATAAAGAAATACGTTACAGCAGGCTCAAATAAAATGCATTCCTAAAAGAAGAAAGAGGATTGGAAAGTCCAAGAGGATACCAGTATGGCTTACGAATGAGGTAAAGGAGGTTATTGGAAAGAAGAAAAACTCATTTAAGAAATGGAAGGCTCTTCCTACCGAGGAGAACAGGAGGGATCACAAACTCTGGCAGACCAAATGCAAGGCGATAGTCATGAAAGCCAAGAGAGACTTTGAGGAGCATATAGCCAAGAATATTAAAAATAATAACAAAACCTTTTTTAAGTACATCAGAAGCAGGAACCCAACCAGAAAATCAGTTGGGCCACTTGATAACAATGGTCAGAAGGGGATAATCAGAGAAGACAAGGAGATTGCTGAGAGGCTAAATGACTTCTTTGCCTCCGTTTTCACTGAGGGGGATAGAGAACATTTGCCTGCCACTGAATTAGTTTTCCCAGGGAGGGAAATAGGAGAATTAAACCTGATAGAGATAAACAAGGAAGATGTTCTTGCATGCCTTTCTAAATTAAACGTCAACAAATCGCCGGGTCCAGATGGCATCCACCCTAGAATTCTCAAGGAACTCAAGTGTGAAATTGCTGAACTTCTAGCTAAAATATACAATCTTTCTCTAAGATCAGGCACTGTACCGGAGGATTGGAGGGAAGCAAATATAACCCCGATCTTCAAGAAAGGATCCAGAGGTGAGCCAGGAAACTATAGACCAGTCAGTCTAACCTCAGTTCCAGGCAAACTGATGGAAACCATTATTAAAGATAAAATTACAGGGCACATAGAAAAACAGGCATTGCTGAAAGAAAATCAACATGGTTTCTGCAAAGGCAAATCATGTCTTACTAACTTGTTAGAATTCTTTGAGGGTGTAAATAAATACATAGATAAAGGGGCCCCAGTTGATATTGTATATCTTGACTTTCAAAAGGCTTTTGACAAAGTCCCTCACCAAAGGCTCCTAAAAAAGCTCTCCAGCCACGGAATTAGAGGACAGGTCTTGTCCTGGATTGGTAACTGGCTAAATTGTAGGAAGCAAAGGGTGGCAATAAATGGACAATTCTCCGGATGGAAAGAAGTGAGAAGTGGTGTACCCCAAGGTTCAGTTTTGGGGCCTTTACTTTTTAATTTATTCATCAATGATCTGGATGTAGAAGTTAATAGTGAGGTAGCCAAGTTTGCTGATGACACTAAATTGTTCCGGGTTGTGAAAAGTGAAACTGATTGTCGGGAGCTCCAGAAGGATCTCTCGAAATTGTGTGAGTGGGCAACAAAGTGGCAAATGCATTTTAACCTAAACAAGTGCAAAGTTATGCACATCGGGGCAAAGAACCCCAATTATACTTACCAACTGATGGGGACCAAACTTTCTGAGACAACCCAAGAAAGGGATCTTGGGGTTTTGGTGGACAGCTTGATGAAGATGTCAACCCAATGCGCAGCAGCAGTAAAAAAAGCAAATTCCATGCTTGGCATGATTAGGAAGGGAATCGAAAATAAGTCAGCAAGTGTTGTATTGCCTCTGTACAAATCGACGGTGAGACCACACTTGGAGTACTGTGTACAGTTCTGGTCACCGCACCTCAAGAAGGATATAATGGAACTGGAAAAGGTGCAAAAAAGGGCAACAAGAATGATCAAGGAAATGGAGCACCTCCCTTATGAAACCAGATTGCAACGCCTTGGTCTCTTCAGCCTTGAAAAACGGCATTTAAGGGGTGACTTGATCGAAGTGTATAAAATCATGCATGGGATAGAAAATGTGGATAGAGAAAAATTCTTTTCTCTATCACACAATACCAGGACAAGGGGGCACTCCCTAAAGCTTATAGCTAAGAAAGTGAGGACAAATAAAGGGAAATATTTCTTCACCCAGAGGGTCGTTGATTTATGGAATTCACTTCCTGAAGGGGTCGTGACAGCTGTCAGCCTTGACAGCTTCAAGGCAGGGCTAGATAGATTCATGGATGCAAAGTGTATTGGTGGTTATTAAAACAGATGTCCATGTGCCGCCTCTATGTTGGTTGAGGCAGGCAGGATTCCCTTGAGTACCATTTGTTTGGGGGTCAAGGGAAAGGGAGGGTTTTGCCTTCTCTTTCTGCTCAAGATCCCCATGTACATTTGGTGGGCCACTTTGTGACACAGAATGCTGGACTCGATGGGCTTTGGCCTGATTCAGCATGGCTCTTCTTATGTTCTTATGTTCTTATGACTCAAATGTCTATACACCAATGCACAGAGTATGAACAGCAAAGAGGGTGAACTAGAAATTCAGGTTAATGAGGGCAGATATGATATTGTTGCCATTACGGAAACATGGTGGGATGAAACCCACACATGGAACACACAGCTAGAGGGATTTAAATTATTTAAAAGAAACAGACCAAATAAAAGAGGAGGTGGAGTTGCTCTCTATATAAGAAATAACTACATCTCTACAGAAATAGAGCACAACAATGATGAAAACTGTCTTGAATGCATTTAGGTCAATATAAAAGGGGGGAAATGACATTGCCATAGGTGTATACTATAGGCCACCCAACCAAACACAGGAAATAGATGAACTTTTTGCTAGTCAGCTAACTAAGGTATGTAGGAAGCACATCACAATAGTAATAGGGGACTTTAACTACCCTGACATCAACTAGGACAGGGCTTTTCAACCTTTTTACCGATTGTACCACTTTTAGGATATGGCAATATTCGAGTACCACCTAGCAAGGTGTCAAAAACTTGACCCCCCAAAAAAACCAGTTCAAAGTTGCAATTGCACTGAAATGACTTATGACCATTTTTCACACTTATGACCATTGCAGCATGCCCAGGGTCATGTGATTTATATTTGCATGCTTGGCAACTGATTCATATTTATAATGGTCACAGTGTTCCAGGGTCATGTGATCCCCTTCTGCAACCTTTTGACAAGCAAAGTCAATGGCTGCTGGTGGCCAAGTGCTAAGGCAGGACTTCCTTTCCTCCCTCCCTTCCCAGGCTCCCTTTTTCTCATTCCCATCTCCTTCTGAAGGAAGAATTTGAACCCCCCCCCATATTTTCCCTCTTCCATATATTGATCAAACAAGGAAAGGCCTCCAGAGACAGAAAAGACAAGCTGCTGAGTGAACTATCTTAAAAAGGCACATTCCCCTCCCTTTAAGAATTAGCTACTGGTGTCAATGCTGCTAATATTGAATATTCTTGCTTTGACAAAATATGCAGAACTGTCTGGTACTTTTAGAGTTAATTCAGAGGAGAATGAGGGAGGAGGGAAAAGCCCGCCAAAGAGAATGGAAGAGAACCTTTGCCCTTCAAACTAATTGGAGAAAGTAAATCATGACAGTAAAATAAGGGAGGGAAAATGCTAGCAAAAATAACTGCTCGGTGGGTGGAAATTTCAGATCTTAGCATCCCCTTCATCATGCTGTGCCAACATTTTGTCACATGAATAAAAAAGACTTTTTAGGATAAAATGCCTGGAGGTTTTTTGAAGTGTTTCATTAGTCAGAACCATGACAACTGGCTAGAAAGGCAAGTAAGAAGCGCAGCTGGCACTTAAGGAAGAAAAAAAATGTAAGTACTGGCTGCCGGCTAAGGCAACCTCCCCAAATGGCTCCATTCATAAGTAAAGGAATTCTACAGGCAAAATCCATTCAGGAGAAAAATACTTCACAATCCCTTGCAGCAAAACTTACAGCTAACAACAGCAGAGCAATAGAAGCTAACAGGAGACATCAGCCAAATAGAAATTGCCAAACACTCCTTAAGAACACAAAGCCCACATTGCACAAATCCCAGAACTTCAAAGTCACAAAAGCACATAAGAATCCTTCCACTCTCCATCTCCCTCCCTCGTGCCTCACCTCCAGCCATTGCTGCCTTTTTTCATTCCTCTTGGAGGGTGACCCCTCCCTCGCTGCATTTCTTGCCTGTTTGCTGCTGCCAGCACAGGTGGCTGCCACAGCAGTTGTAGATCGGCTGGTGGCCAGCCTGCTTGATCATCATCATCATCATCATCATTATCATCATCTCCATCTCCTCCTCCTCCTCCTCCTCCTCCTCCTCCTCCTCCTTCTTCTTCTTCTTCTGTGCAGCTGACTCCACCTCCTCCCAAGGCTGCTGCTTTTTCTCTCTCTCCCTCTCCTGCCCAAACAGCCTCCTTTTATAGCCTCTCCTGTTTCCGCCCCCTCCTCCTTTCTCATGGGGGAGGGTGAGCCAGAAGTGAGCCTGGGGCCTTTGCAGCTCCAGAGGACTGTAAGTCCTTGCCAGTGCTGACTCTTTCCCTCCCCCACTACACATGGCTAGGCAGGGCTGCGTACCACCTGCCACTCATTAATGTACCACAAGTGGCACAGTACCACCAGTTGAAAAGCCCTGAACTAGGAGACAAACTGCACCAAGTGGCAGATCAAACAGATTCCTGACAAACCTAGCAGACAACTTTGTCTCCCAAAAAGTAGAGAAGGGAACTAGGGGATTAGCCATTTTGGATCTAATTCTCACTAACAGAGATGAAATGATAGAAGGTGTTGAAGCCATAGGAACCTTGGTAGGAAGTGATCATGCAATATTGGAATTAAACATTATGGAAGCAGAAGCAATAGAACACAGTCAAACTAGAGTCTTGGACTTCAAGAGAGCTAATTTCAATAAACTTAGAGAGGGCTTGGGAAGGATTCCATGGATGAGAATCCTCCAGGGGAAAACAACTCAAGAACTTGGGAAATTTTGAAAAGTGAGATAATAAAAGCCCAGTCTAGCACAATACCAACAAAGAGGAAAAATAACAGCTCTCAAAAGAAACCAGCATGGCTGCATAAACAACTCTATGATAAATTGAAAGATAAAAAGGACAAGTATAGAAAGTGGAAAGAGGGACACATAACTAAGTCAGAATAATAGCAAAAAGCCCGAGCCTGCAAAGATGAAGTGAGGAAAGCTAAGGCTCAAAATGAACTAAGGCTTGCGACCAAAGTCAAAAATAACAAAAAAAAAGCTTCTTTCAACATGTACAAAACAAGAAAAAAGTGAAGGAAATGATTGGTCCATTACTGGGTGAAAGTGGCAAGAAGGTGACAAGCAACAGGGAGAAAGCAGAACTATTTAACTCATTTTTCGCATCTGTCTTTATACAAAGGGAAAAAACAGACCAACCTATCAAAAATAGTGCCATAAAAAACAGAATAGAAACACAAGTTAAGATAGGCAAGAAAATGGTAAGTGAGCACCTGTCCAGCCTAGACGAGTTCAAATCACCAGGATCAGATCAAGGTTCTCAAGGAACTGGCAGATGTGATCTCAGAACCACTGAACTATATTTTTCAAAGATCCTGGAGCACTGGGGAACTACCAGAGGACTGGAAAAGAGCTGATGTAGTTCCCATCTACAGATCTATCAGCCTGACCTCAATACCTGGTAAGATTCTGGAAAAGATAATCAAACAACGAATCAGCGAACACCTATAGGCAAACAAAGTCATTACTAAAAGCCAACATGGGTTTGTCAAAAACAGATCATGCCAGACAAATCTTATTGCATTCTTTGACCAAGTGACAAAATTAGTGGACCAGAGGAATGCTGTGGATATAATTTACTTGGACTTCAGTAAGGCATTTGACAAAGTAGATCACAACCTACTACTCAATAAGATAGAAAAATGTGGGTTACACAGCATCACCACCAGATGAATTCGTAGTTGGCTGACTGGCTGTACTCAACGTGTGGTCCTCAATGGAACTGCATCTACATGGAGGGAAGTGTGTAGTGGGGTGCCCTAGGGCTCTGTTCTGGGCCCAGTGCTCTTCAACATCTTCATCAACGATTTGGACAAGGGGATACATGGGGAACTCATCAAATTTGCAGATGACACCAAGCTGGCAGGAATAGCCAACACTCCAGAAGACAGGCTTAGGATACAGGAGGATCTGGACAGACTTGAACACTGGGCGCTATCTAACAAAATGAAATTCAATGGTGAAAAATGTAAGGTTCTACATTTAGGCAAGAAAAACCACATGTACAGGTATAGTATATGTTGTAATATGTTGTGATGCATGAGGCTTGGGACAAAGAGATTGTACCATGTGACTTTACCATGCTGTTTTAGAGCAACAGGAAATGGAGGCGGAGCCAGAAAATGGAGTCCATTGGCCACATCAGAAGAGCCACAGGCCATATGCTCTGGAACAAAAGACAAAGGACTTGCCATAATGGCCTAGGGACAGGAAATAAGGGGGGCTAATAGGTGGATGGACAGTTGTACCAAGATTTGAATCCATTGGCCACAGGGTGGCCCTGCAGTGTAGCCTTGTCATTGGCTGAAGATATAACATTGTCATTGGCTGTTTGTAACCATGTGATGCATTGTGTAACCGCCCACTGTAACAGTGAATAAAAGGGGAAGGCACCTTTTGTCTGTTGCCCTCACGCCCCAGAGAGAAAGCTGACTGGAGTCATGTGTTCATCTCTAACATTTGGCTCACGTGTGTAGGACCCATCATGGGAATTGAAGGCTTGCCCACGCAGGGTAAGACTTTAAATGGTGACCCCTGACGGTGATGCGGAATCACGTCTTTCTGGCAGCCCACCTCTTACTACGTCTGGAATAGACCCATGTGCACGCTAATGGTAAGTGTGGGACAGAAGCTTTGCAAAACTTGGGCTGTGTACCTGAAACAATTGCTTAGCTTAGTCAGGAGAAACTTAATTAGACTGTTTTCCCTGTCACTCAAAAAGATCTATGTCTTTTATTGGCTTTTTTGAAAAAATCTTAGCAATTAGACCTCGCCACATGGCAATAGGTGTCTGGCTCCTTTGCTGAGAGCCTCGCCAGATTTCCTAGCCCATGAGAGGCTGTATTGTCACATGTTGACACTACACTATGCAAAAACAGAGCAAGCTAAATTGGCTAATTCTCAGGCTTTCAAAGCAAGCCCTGAGAGACAAAAAAGTGTTACGATCTGACTCTAAATTTAGCCAGCTGGAGGAACAAACCTCGTGGCGTTTCTTCAGCAAAGATCACCCCCCCTGTGAGTATGTGGGGGGAATTCTCCAAGGATCAAAGGGGAGGGATTGATGTTAATTGTTAGAACCTTAATTATGCAACTAACAAAGATTCACAAATTTGCCTTCGCGTAAGGAGTTTAAAAGTATTATTATTGTTTGTTTGGCATTGTCTCTTACATCTTAAAGGGACCATTAAAAATTGCTGATTGGATTAAAATTGGCTTATGGAGGAGCTCTCTGCTTCTTCCAAAATTCTCCTTATGTGAAAGAATTGTTTGCATGCCTATTTTAAAAGGCTCAGGTTTCTGTTTCTCCTGATTTACTACTTCCCTTAACCCCTCCTACTTCTCCTTCTGACTCAGAACATGCTCTTCTGCGTCACCAGGGAACTCTCATTTCTACTAAAGACTTCAAGTGGTGACTTGCAGGATTCTTTGTTTCTCCAGCTCTGTCTCCTAAAAAATCTTTTCTCCCTCTGACTCAGCATGCTTTTCTGGCCGTCCGTTTTCTCTCTATGACTCATACAGCCCCCTGCAGTTACTAAAGGCTTAATAACTGCCTCATGCCTGTCCTGTTGATCTTACTATGCTAATTCAGTCTTTACCTTTCAACTTAAAAAAAATGGGAAAATGGTCCTGGTAAAAATGCCTTTTGTTCGCTTGTTCACTTTTCTTAACCTGAGAGCCTGCAGCCAATCTCCTCCCTTGCAGGGTCTATTTCCCCCCCCCTTTTCTCCCTTTGCAGGTTTCCAGAGGTTTATTTGAAGACTGTTTGTCGCCTGAAGACCATAAATGGGCCAGTTTAAAAAACCCGGAAAAACCAGTATTCCCTGGTTTCCAAGGAAACTGGATGGCTGTAAACGGAGACTCAAATTACATTTGAATTGGAATTTCCTCTTTGAATCGGTTCCCCCCTCCTCTCTCTCACCCCCCCTTCCTCTGGTCATCTTGCTTAATAAACTATAGCTTCTTTTCTTTATTATGATTTCTTTGCCAATTCTGCCTTTCTGATTCTCTGCCAAATTTGTCTTTTCTCATTTCTCCTTGCCTATCTTGAATTTTATATTTCCTAGTCTTAATGAAATTTATTTTTGTCTCTTTCTTATTTCTTGTTAATGATTTAATTTTTGTGACAAATCATTGCTGTTTTGCATTTTATGTCTCACCATAAGTTGCTGAATGCATCCAATTGTTGGATCTGATAACATTTCAGTACAGAACAAACACAGAAGCAAACGTGTATGCCTTCATAGTGTGCCTATGAATGAAATCTCTCAATCTCTCTCTTTAACTTTGAATCTTTCCTCACTTTGTGTTTAAATGAGACAAATCTGACAACAGGAAAACATGTGCTGATTCTGTTCCCTTGTTTGATTTTGGTGAAAACTTTGAAACTTTGTACAACTTCTCAAAAGACAATGCTCTCACATCTGATAAAGATTAGTTCTTATGTGTAAAAACTGCACACTGGTCAACACCCCAGAATTGGTCTGGTACATTTCTGAACACACACAGCATTACTGCCACAATTGCTCACATGGAAAATATGGTACAAAACAATCCTTTATCACAAGAAACTGTATGCCTTGTTTGATTGACATTTTCCTGGCCACCAAATGCTGGGTGGCTCAAGGAATGGGTTTTTAGTATCATAATGTTTCAAGTATTTTGTGTAACAATCTGACAAATGTATTTCTCCCCTGTTGAACCTGTGTAAAACCTGTGTAAGCCTCCCTCTCCTAACCATCTCCTGTAAAAGAGCCAAGAACCAACTCCTGCCTCTTATGAATGAACAGAGATGTTTCTATGATGGCAGCCTCTAAGGACTGGACAGATGACAGCTTATGGCCTAGGATCATGTACAGAGGACGTGTACAGAACTGGACGGTGCATAGGTGAAATAACCCACAGCTGCTAAAAAATAAAATAAAAAAAGTTGATATGTTGTAATATGTTGTGATGCATGAGGCTTGGGACAAAGAGATTGTACCATGTGACTTTACCATGCTGTTTTAGAGCAACAGGAAATGGAGGCGGAGCCAGAAAATGGAGTCCATTGGCCACATCAGAAGAGCCACAGGCCATGTGCTCTGGAACAAAAGACAAAGGACTTGCCATAATGGCCTAGGGACAGGAAATAAGGGGGGCTAATAGGTGGATGGACAGTTGTACCAAGATTTGAATCCATTGGCCACAGGGTGGCCCTGCAGTGTAGCCTTGTCATTGGCTGAAGATATAACATTGTCATTGGCTGTTTGTAACCATGTGATGCATTGTGTAACCGCCCACTGTAACAGTGAATAAAAGGGGAAGGCACCTTTTGTCTGTTGCCCTCACGCCCCAGAGAGAAAGCTGACTGGAGTCATGTGTTCATCTCTAATATTTGGCTCACGTGTGTAGGACCCATCATGGGAATTGAAGGCTTGCCCACACAGGGTAAGACTTTAAGTATAGGGGGTACCTTGCTCAATAGTAGTAACTGTGAGAGGGATCTCGGAGTCCTAGTGGACAATCATTTAAATATGAGCCAGCAGTGTGCTGCAGCTGCCAAAAAAGCCAACACAGTGCTAGGCTGCATTAACAGAGGGCTAGAATCAAGATCACTTGAAGTATTAATACCACTTTACAATGCCTTGGTAAGGCCACACTTGGAATACTGCATCCAGTTTTGGTCACCACGATGTAAAAAAGATGTTGAGACTCTAGAAAGAGTACAGAGAAGAGCAACAAAGATGATTAGGGGACCGGAGGCTAAAACATATAAGGAATGGTTGCTGGAATTGGGTATGTCTAGTTTAATGAAGAGAAGGATGAGGGGGGACATGATAGCAGTGTTCCAATATCTCAGGGGCTGCCACAAAGAAGAGGGAGTCAAGCTATTTTCCAAAGTGCCTGAGGGCAGAACAAGAAGCAACAGATGGAAGCTAATCAAGGAGAGAAGCAACCTAGAACTAAGGAGAAACTTCCTGACAGTTAGAACAATTAACCAGTGGAACAACCTGCCTCCAGAAGCGGTGAATGCTCCAACACTGGAAGTTTTTAAGAAGAGACTGGACAGCCATTTGTCCGAAATGGTATAGGGTTTCCTGCCTGAGCAGGGGGTTGGACTCGATGACCTCCAAGGTCCCTTCCAACTTTATTATTATATATAAATCTTTGATTATATAATTTCCAGCCCATCCAATTGTATGATTGATTTAAGTATTGTTGCCTATATCTGGATGTCTTCTTAGGGATGATGTGAAATCATTAGGAATTCATCAAACATTTTATCTAATTTTGCATTTAAAGCTTGTAAGTAAGAAAGCATTGTTATTTAAAATATATACAGAATGGTTGCTGGAATTGGGTATGTCTAGTTAATGAAGAGAAGGACTTGGGGTGACGTGATAGCAGTGTTCCAGTATCTCAGGGATTGCCACAAATAAGAGGGAGTTAAACTATTCTTCAAAACACCTTAGGGCAGGACATGAAGCAATGGATGGAAACTAACCAAAGAGAGAAGCAACCTAGAACTAAGGAGAAATTTCCTGACAGACACAACAATTAATCAGTGGAACAATCTGCCTCCAGAAGTTGTGAATGCTCCAACACTGGAAGTCTTTAAGAAGAGATTGGACAGCCATTTGTCTGAAATGGTATAGGGTTTCCTGCTTGAGCAGGGGGTTGGACTAGATAATCTCCAAGGTCCCTTCCAACATCATCATCATCATCATCATCATTATATAATTATTGTTGTCTGTATCTGGATGTCTTGTTTAGGATGCCTTGAAATAATTAGGAATTTATCAAACATTTTATCTAAATTTTCATTTAAAAATTGTAAGTTGGCAAACATTGTTTTTTCAAAAGTTTCCAAGAAGGTTTTAACATTTAAAACATCTGTGTCCTATTTCTTTTTTATATCTCTTTTTGTAGAGAATTGTAGAGAATATATAATGTAAAATATTCAAAATCCTTCATTTATCATTGCTTTGATTTTACTGTAGTCCAAGTGTTTCTTATATCCAAGCTTTTGCAGCAGAGTGTTCAAGGACAGAGAGAATAGATATTCAATAATAATTTTCACAACAGGGATAGGGGGAAAAAAGGGAAAGTTCCCACCTTTTTAAAATAAAAAAGCAAGAATATATACAAAAACAAAATGAACCAATGGAATTCTTTTAGAAAGGCTAACAAAGTGGAAACTCCATAGAGTAAAAATCCAGTATAAAGCAGATCAAGTCACTGTCACTGCAAAGAAAAAAATCCCTCATGCCACTGATTTCTTTCCAGTAAAGAGAAAGTGTCTTAAAAATCTGGAGTAAAACAATAAAAGTTTACATTTGCAATCAAGCAAAGGAATACAGAGCAAATCAGCATTCAGCCAGGGTATTAACCATTAAACTTCAAAAGGTGATGTTAAAAACAAAGCCACACCTAAAAATACAAACAGTGAATAGAAAAGTTGGAGACCTGACTGGCTGCTTTTAATGAGACTCACAATCCTCTAGATTTATCTTCTCAGGCAAGTACACAGTCATCAAAGGGTCATCACTGGTCATTCCTAGGAGTTCCTGTTCAAATCTGGGGAACTGGCTTTGGCAGCAGTCAGCTGTTTGTCTGCAGAGAGAGAAAAAATGCCCTGCTGCTCAGAGTGCCACTTGCTGGTGATCTCCATGACTTACAATATCATAGCTTTGAGTACACAAGTAGAAGAGAAGTCTAGCAACAGCAATAGCAATAGCACTTAGACTTATATAGTGCTTCACAGTCCTTTACAGCCCTCTCTAAGTGGTTTACAGAGTCAGCATATTGCCCCCAACAATCTGGGTCTTCATTTTACCCACCTCGGAAGGATGGAAGGCTGAGTCAAGCTTGCACCAGTGAAAATCAGACTGCTGACAGTCAGCAGAATTAGCTTGTAATGCTGAATTCTAACCATTGTGCTGCCATGGTTCTTAGGAGATACTTATTAAGTTGTTTAATTAAATTGATAGTTTTTATTGCAGTTCTGTGCCAAAGATGTATCAACACATCCTTGCTTTGGTGTTTGCTGTAAAGGAGATCAATAGGAATCCTGAGCTCCTACTGAACATCACATTGGGTTTCCACATTGTGAACCCTTTGAGGCAACCTTGAGCTTACTTTCTACGCAGCAGAAGTTTGTTCCCAACTTTACCTGTGATTTAAAGAAAACATTTATTGCTTCCATTGGAGGACGTATGACAGAGACCTCATTGACTATGGCCACAATTCTTGCCAACTACAAGATTCCACAGGTAGATCCTTGAGATGGCTCCCTAGAAATGCCAAGTTTCTGTAATTTCTTCCATTGTCAAAGCATCTTTAGAAATCTTTTCAGAGTTGACATTCATAGGGGAAAATCTAGGAGAACACTGTATTGTACATTCAGTTAATATAAATATGAATAAACTATATGGATGATTAAATATTTAGAAACTAAGAACTCTTTGTAGTTTCCCCCAAATATTGAATATTAGCAAACTCCTGTTGGCATTCAGTTTTAATGTGGTTGGTCCACTACAGAAAATACTGTCTTTCCTACATAAAGGAAGTCAAACTAGAACACTTTTGCCAATCATAAATGCCTGGCTTTTGATCTTGTGCTATATTTTAAGTGTTTCTACAATCAGTTAAAATGGGCTCAGAAACAGACATGCAACTCTTTTAAATGACATAATATTGCATGTATATGAACTGAAATGTATAATTTCACCAACGCTTCAGTGCTGACTTTCTTCCTTAGCTATAATGAAAATGAATCCCATTTCATATTCTTATGTAATTGTTCTGATTATTTGGTATATATTGCCTTTCAGCTTGCCTATGGAGAATTTTCTCTAGTACATGGTGAGAAAAATATATTTTCATCCTTGTACCAGATGGTTCCAAATGAAATACATCAATTCACTGGGGTTATTCGATTACTTCAGCATTTTGGATGGAATTGGATTGGGGTATTGGCCATGGATGATGACTACGGGGACGTGTTTTTGCAGAAAATTGAACCATTGCTTTCTCAAAACAGCATTTGTTATGCTTTTATACTTAGAACACCACCGAACAGGCATTTGACTGCCCATTACACATTTCCAGTATAAATGAAAATAGCAACCTATTATGCACTGGGGATGAGAAGTTAGAGAATGTGGTGAGTATATTATTTGAAATGAGCATGAGCGGTCACAGTTACAACATTTATAATGCAGTCCATGTTATGGTACATTCTTAGCATGCCTTACTCAAGTCCAGATCCAGATGGAGAAATGCAACAGGAACAGAACTATTAATATTTCAGAATTTAAAACCATGGCAGGTATTTTATTTTATTTTATTATATTTACATTATTTATATTTATATTTATTTTATTTTATTATTTATATTTTATTATTTTATTTTATTATTTTATTTTATTATTTTATTTTATTATTTTATTTTATTATTTTATTTTATTTTTATTTTTTCTAACACAAAAAAATTGTTTGTTTAATTGCATCATGTAGTGATGCTACTGGCAATGATGTTACACAGCACTGTTATACCAATGAATTCTGTTAAATTGCAGAAAATAAAAGCTTTTACATTACTAGTTAGTTGTATTGCAGGGATATTTGTTTCCAAATTGGGGAACAATATAACTACTAATTTAAAAGGTTATAATTGCTTTAGGGGGGAAGTCTTCTTCTATTCTACAGAATGTATAGTCTTTTTTCCAGAGATGGTCATTGTTTTTTTCCCAATGGCTGTAGTTTTACACATTAATTTGTTTTGAATTTCATAGAAAACATACCAAACTGTGAAGTAATGTTGGGAAAGTGGGAAGTGGGAAAGAATAATATATTAAGCTTTATTTTCTTATTTGGAGGTTCAGAATGTAGTAAAGGTAAACCCATGCTTTCTAAAGTTCAGATTCTAAAGTTCTAAAGTTTGGTTTAGGTTATTATATGTAGATGATCCATCTATATGAATGAGGACTGGCAACTTTGTAATGGTATTTGAGAAGCACTATTTGATTATTCATTGTGGAGTGCATTCAGATTCTATGCAACCAAAAAACTGCAGGTTTTCTAATTTGGCCAATCTAAGGTCAACTGGTGACCTTAGACCAGTCATTCTCTCTTAGAACAGAAAGGATGCAAGGGCAAACCAATTCTGCACATCTTGTCAAAAAAACTGCAGAGAGCTGTCCAAACAGTCAAAGATGCCCATAATCCTCATTTGCATTTTTCAAAGCAGGGTAGTTCACTTTAATATACTTTTATGTGATTGTGATTTCAAAGTCTTGCTGTTAATTTCTTTTATTTTTTAATATATATATAGTTTCATTCTTTCTTGGAAAGCATCGTATTCAACAACAGTATGGGAGACACTATTACATTTGATGAAAAGAAAGAACTGATTATGGGTTTTGATGTTGTAAACTGGATTACTTTTCACAATAATTCCTTTTCTCGAATCAAAGTTGGAACATTGGAACCTTGGGCTTCACCAGGCAGAGAATTAACTCTTAATGACAATCAAATTGTATGGCACAGAAGCTTTAACCAGGTGCATTTTAAACTACTAATTCTATTTCCAAAGTACCTGTCATCTATATGCTATATTAATGACAAAATAGCTAACAGGAACAACAACAACAACAATAATAAAGATTAAAGTTTCAAAATCTTCTGTTAACAAACTGTTATTGTAATCAACTTATAGCATTTACCATGGCTTCTTATCTATCCCAGATTGTCCCAAGAGATAACACTGATTCATCCTGGATAAATATTCACATTTGTTTCTTAATGCCATCTCTTATCAATTGTTTCCTGATTAAATATAATAAGTCCAATCTACAAAGTCGGTCTGTATTCCTAAAAAAGTCCAGATAAAATGATTTTCCAGTTAACTGTGATAAATGAGTTCCCCAATCTTTTTCAAACCTCTTAAGGAAAACCAATTTATCACATCAATTCAGTTTTCTACTGTTGTAAAAGATTGCAGGCTTGAATTTTAGAGAGGCATGTGCAATTGAGTCTGTTCTAAATCTTTAAGGTACATGTTTCTTTCTGCTACTTTCAGATCACATTCCTTTTGTGAATCTGATTTATCTACAGTTACTTCTATCTGAATATTTTCTGCAGCCATTATCACTTCATCAAAGTCTTTCAACTAGTGATCATACGTTACCAAACGGTCTTTTTTCAGATGCCAGCCACATTACCTTGTCTATAATCTGATAATTGTTGCTCAGTGTAACTTAGTAATGGTAAGTAAGAGAATTCTTCAAAGACAGGAAACAAGAAATGTTGAAGTAACATCCCACGGAATAAGAAAGTAGACAGAAAATCAGGGAAGATATTTTCTGGATATTTTAATCCACAATTAAAACAAAGATTTAAAAAGTAAACTACAATTTTTTGCAAATTAATAAAATACAAAATCCCTTTAGTCCACTAAAAATACAAATCAAGTGAAAGCACGTTCACTACTCAGGAATACACTGTGATTTCCTTATGGAAAAACAAAAGTTATTCAAAACAAGAAAATAGATCAAAGGAGAGAGACAAAAAAAAAATAGAGTCCAAGCAGGGGATTAAAATAAATTAGCATTCAACCAGCCAGTCAAATTTTAGAAATAAGAAGCAAAGAAAAACAGAAATTTAAAAAAGTGAAGTTCAAACCCAGACAAGCTTAAGAAAGTGAACTACCGAGAGGAAAGATGGATGACCGGTGATTTTCCAATCATGCCCACAGGGAAATGCAATCTTCAAGATTCCTCTTCCCACCTGGGTCCATGGTTGTCTGAAAAATGCCATAAGTCATTCCTATGTGCTCCCATTCATATCCAGGGTGCAACACTGCCAAAGAATCAGCTTTGACAGCAAAATCAGCAGATTGTCAATAAGAGAGAAAAATTACCTTACCATTCGGTAGCCATTATGAGGAAGAGTCACTTTTAGAGGTTTTCAAGGTGATGAGCCAGAACATTTTTTATATAGCATTCAGCATTAATGACTCCATGGCAGGTTTATGGCAAATGCTTCCAATTGTGCTTGTAATACACGGATTGCCAATGAAACTACACATAGTACTAGACTTGAAATATTAATACCACTTTACAATGCCTTGGTAAGGCCACATTTGGAATACTGCATCCAGTTTTGGTCACCACAATGTAAAAAAGATGCTGAGACTCTAGAAAGAGTACAGAGAAGAGCAACAAAGATGACTAGGGGACTGGAGGCTTAAACATATAAGGAACAGTTGCTGGAATTGGGTATGTCTAGTTTAACGAAGAGAAGGACGAGGGGGGACATGATAGCAGTGTTCCAATATCTCAGGGGCTGCCACAAAGAAGAGGGAGTCAAGCTATTCTCCAAGGCGCCTGAAGGCAGGACGAGAAGCAATGGATGGAAACTGATCAAGGAGAGAAGCAACCTAGAACTAAGGAGAAACTTCCTGACAGTTAGAACAATTAACCAATGGAACAACCTGCCTCTGGAAGCTGTGAATGCTCCAACACTGGAAGTTTTTAAGAAGAGACTGGACAGCCATTTGTCTGAAATGGTGTAGGGTTCCTGCCTGAGCAGGGGGTTGGACTCAATGACCTCCAAGGTCCCTTCCAACTTTATTATTATTATTATTATTATTATTATTATTATTATTATTATTATTATTATTATTATTATTATTATTACTTACAATAGGTCATTTAACAATCTTCAAAATTTACTATTGACTGAAAAAAAGCTATTTATTATCTGTCTTCAAAGTTGAGACTGCTGCCTCCATTGTTGTCACATGATCACATTTCAGGCACATGGCTGTTGCAAAAAGTTTCTATTCCTGAGATAAGTTTCCATTCCACTTCTACAGATTGCCAAACAGCTGGCAGTTGGACTGGAGCGTGGAGGAACAAGGATTAAGTTTCGTTTCCTGAGAAATGTGTCAGGGCTTTCAAAGTGTATGTGTAACTGTGATTGGCTGTGTATCTGTGGGATGACAATTGAAGGAGGAGAAGCTTTTGATGTGAATAAAAGGATGTGCCAGATTTCTATCTGGGCTTCCACTTCGAGTCAATCCCCAGTCTCTGTCATTATTCATGGGGGCCGGGTGACGCCACGGACATTTTCACCACACATGGCAACTGGCTCAGATTTATGAACAGCTGGAGTGTCCCTTAGTCATATGATCATGATTTGCAGACTTAGTTTCCAGCAAACATTGCCCATTTGGCAGATTTATTTTTTTTAATGAACATGTGCCAGAATTAACAATAGTGATTTAGTTTACGTCCAGTTTTAAAATGATTGCAAAATTGAATTTTTCACATAGTGGCCTAACTTCCAGCTGCAACATCTTATGACTGAAATTCTGCATCCCATTGGGGTTGTAAGTCAGGACCTACCTGTAGTACCACATTCTATTTTTAAACATTGTGGGTGCAAAAGAACCTGGATTGCATTTGCTCATGTTCAGAAAAAATATTAACTAATGTATCCATTAGGACTAATCCAAATACCTACCAGATCCTATGAAAATATAACTTTCTGCCATTCAGGCCCTCTGTTAGAACATCCAAAGAAGTCAAAGCAAATCCTTCTCATTTACTCAAGTTTCCTCATTTTCATGTCCTTCTGCTTCTTTATCCTGGTTGTGGGTTTCTTTTTTGAGAAAGCTGTATTAATGCAGGTATTTTATCCTCTGATTCTCTCAGACCTTTTACTGTTCAGAGGCTTCCTATTTCTGCGTGCAATGACCACTGCTATCCAGGCTCCAGCAGAAAGAAGAAGGAAGGAGAGAAATTTTGTTGCTATGATTGTGTGCCATGTTCAGAAGGGCAGATCTCTAATGAAATAGGTAGGCAAAATATGTGAGGACTTTGGCTAACTGGCCAGCAAAAATCAAGTCCAATGTCCAGATTTATTTAAGGAGAACTATATGAACAACAGCAAAAACAATGCAAGACAAGAAAAAAGATTTCCCCTCATAATATTCTCTCTTCTCTTGCTCTTTCTCTCTCTATCCTTTTCTCTCATTTATCTACTTCTCAGGCATTAATGTATGAAATTAAAATTTTAAATAAAAGTTTTTTTTATGATGACATATTGTAGTGTAATCAGCAGTGCATACATGAATTTTAGTGGAATTCATTCATAGGCCAAGGCAACACCAATTTTAAATGAACATGCATTTACCCTTCCATTGTTGAAGGATTAGTCTCAGCAAAAAGAAAAGTATGTGGGATTGATTTGTTCAGCTATTATTTTCCATTTAATGGTTTTGTAATTCAAAAATATATACAACTAAAAATATTAAATTTTATCTCATAGTCAACTTAATACGAATCACAAATTAACACATAAGATGTGAAAAAATATAATCCAGTGAAGCATTATTCTCTTTACATCTGCAATAATATGAGAATTTACTCTTTTCCAGTAAAAATACAGTTTTATCTAATAAAAATAGTCTATGATCCCTTAAAATTTTTAATTTGGGTATTCTGATTGATTTCCACACTGATTATCTATTAGTACAAAGTATTTCTACAAACTTAGTTGTCTCTGAAGCTACAAATATTGGTAGTCCAAACTGGAATGGCACTTAAGAGTCAATAGTAATCTCTTCATTTTACAAATGAACAGAGGGGACAGGAAACAGTTTTATTTGATTTTGATTTTCAAACAACACCCTCTGTGCATAATGAAGGATCTCAGGCTTAAATATATGTTATGAGACTGATGTATGTGTTTGCATTAAAAAAAATAATTGCTATCCTTTCTTTACAAAATGGGTAACTTGTATCAATATCAATTGTACTCTGTATATTCTGTACTGATAGAAAGTTTGGAAAAGATATTGGAAAAATATCTTGTTTTTTTCTTTTTCCAGATATGGATGTCTGCATGAAATGTCCAGAAAATGAATATCCCAACAATATCCAAAATCAATGTATACCCAAAGTGTTTACATATCTCTCTTACAATGAACCTTTAGGAATCCTCTTTATTACAATAGCTATTGTTTTCTCTTTGATTACAGTCTTCATGCTTGGAATCTTTTGGATGCATCAAGAGACTCACTGAAGGGAGAAATCATAATGGAATGCAATGAGGGCTCAGTGATCATGTTTTACTGTGTCCTGGATTACATGGGCTTCCTGGCTAGTGCCAGCTTTAACATTGCTTTCCAAGCCAGGAAGCTGGCCAGCAGTTTTAATGAGGCTAAGTTCATAACTTTCAGCATGTTGGTCTTTTGCAGCGTTTGGTTGTCATTTGTTCCAACATACCTGAGCATGAAAGGGAAATACATGGTAGCTGTGGAGATCTTTTCTATTTTATCCTCCAGTGCTGGTTTACTGGGGTGTATATTTTCCCCCAAATGTTATATCATTTTACTGAGACCTGAGATGAACAAGAAGGAACATTTAATAAGGAAAGAAACATAACTGGCTTTTTTATTCAGATTTAATGAAACATGTTTATATTATTTGTAAAGTGTTCTTTTCTGGGGATTTTTTGTATATTAATTTACCTTGCAGGAATTTGGAAGGAAATCCAAGACCTTGATTTAACTTCATTCATATACAAAACTTGATATGAAGAAAAGAAGTTTTTAAAAGTAGATCTGTTTCAAGATCAAAGAATGGATGTGTCCTATCCAATTTGATGTGAATGATGATTAAATTTTGATTAACATATGTCCATATATGCCCAATTCTGAAAGAGTTGCCATATACAAATGTGGAATTTTACAATGTTGTGAATGGTCCTATTGCAGGGGTCCCCAACCCCTGGGCCTGGACCAGTACTGGGCTGTGGCATGCTAGCAACCGGGCTGCACAAACAAGTAAAGCCCCATCTGCAGGATGCAGGCAGCACATAAAATCACGCCCCCTAAAAATCTCTCTCCACATAACGGGTCCCTGGTGCCCAAAAGGTTGGTGACCTCTGTCCTATTGGATATTAAAGGAAAAGTTTAATTTGGAGTGCATTGAAGTTTTATATGCTTTTCATAGTGATTCATTAATGGGATAGTTTATGGGCCTGGTTCCTTCTTGGGCTGCATATCCATGCCCTTTTTGCCATATAATATTCAATTTTTGAAATAAATTCTCAGTCCAAGCACAGATATTAACTTTAACTAAATCATATGCTGCTTTAAAGTAGTCTCAACTACTTTTGTGTATTGTAAGCGCTGTGTTATAGGCTTCTTACCGGAAAAGATGTTTGATGCCTACCAGGGAAAAATGAATAACCAAATTTTGGGATTATGCTTTGAGGTTTAAAATTTCTATGAGCTAAAAATCTACTTAAAATCAAAATATGCTTTGCTGTTCAAAATAAGCATGTATTAAAAATCTATTTCAAATATATTTAAATTGGCATTAAATTAGAGAAAAAAAGACAGACTTTCATTGGAATGTGCTTTGTTTACTTTCAAACAGTGCAATATATAACAAAGTTTAATTTTTAATCTCTTTGACATCAAAACTAAAAGGAAAACTTCTGTTTTCAGTTTCATATTTATTTTAAAATTCTTCTGTATTAGGATACATCTGATCCCAATATTTCTTTGCTTTGTCATACTTATTCTGTATTTATGGATTTGGTTTCTCTTGACTAAGTGTATAAACTTAATTTTGTTACCATGGAGTTGCATCCAGTGTTCATCTGTGTCATTGTCTTTCTGAATCTTGAATCTGTCAACTATTAGCTATTTCCCCATCTTGGTGTTTTCTGCAGATTTGATGAGTTTCCCTTCTACCCCCTCATATAGATCATTTATGAAGATGTTGAAGTGTACTGGGCCTAAGACAGAATTTGAGGTATCTATGCTATGATTTTATGACAAATATGAATTGCATATTATTTCAAAATAACAATATTAAAACATGGAATGAAATTACAGATATGTTAAGATGGAAGAAACTACATGTGGTATTGCTGGGAAGAATTGCTACAATAAAAATGAATGGTTTGCCTAGTACAATGTTCATTTTTATCATTACTACCTATTTATTGTACCTGAAATGCAACTTTTATATATCTTAGGAAATTTGATGAAAAACTGGGTCATGGCACTTTCATGGCATCAAAAGTCAAAGCACTTAACCTTCTCTGAGACAGGGAAAGGAGACTTGATAACAAGGTCACATATTACGTAAAAGAATAAAATTTGGAAATAGATGCAAAGTAACCTTTCTGTCAATGAGTCATAACTGTTTTTGTCCAACGCTTGTCAAGGCAGGAACAAGTGTTGCTTTCTTTCAGTCCCTTCAAACAGTCATCTGAACTGTCATTGAGCTCTGGGACAAGACTTAGCAACCTCTTTGAAGAAGTTAAGCCAATTAAGTGTGAAGGACATTTCAGTGTTTCCTCCACCTCTTCCTGCTGCCCTTGATCATCTGCAGTCTGAGGTGTCTGCCTCTTAGAGAACAATAGAGCTGGTTCTATGGTCTTCTTTGAATTTCATGGTGTACTGCTTTATAGCTTTTAGTACACAAGAACTGAAGAAAGCTGGTAGATACTGTTATGTTATTTATTTAAACTGATAGGTTGCTGGGGGATTTTTGCAGTTCTGTGCCTAAGTCCTATAATGGTATAATTGGTATAATGAGGGGCTGAGAGAGATGAAACGCCGGAAAAGACGCCTAGAGAGCAGTTGGAGATCGAGCCTTGCTGAATCTGACCGAACACTGGTAAGAGACCATATTAGGTCCTACCTAGCGGCGATAAAAGCAGAGAAGTGTTCTTACTTCACTGCTCTTATCGCGTCATCAGATAACCGCCCAGCTTCCTTGTTTAGGGTGACCCGCTCCCTCCTTCATCAGGAGGTGAGAGGAGACCCCTTAGAGGGTAGAGCTGAGGATTTCGGAAAATATCTGCATGATAAAATCGCTCAGATACGGGAAGGCTTTGATTTCAACTGGGTGTGTCCGGTGGGAGAGACGGAGTCCGGTCTTGAGACTGTTATCTGGGCTGAGTTTGACCCCGTGACTTCCGAGGACGTGGACAGGTTGTTTGGGGGACTTAGGGCGACCACTTGTTCATTGGACCCGTGCCCCTCCTGGCTGGTGCTGGCAGCCCGGGAGGTGGTACGAGGCTGGTTCCAGGTAATTATTAATGCTTCTTTAAGTGAGGGTGTCTTCCCTGCTGCCTTGAAAGAGGCGGTAGTGAGGCCCCTCCTTAAGAAGCCTACCCTGGATCCAGCTGTTTTATCAAATTATCGTCCTGTCTCCAACCTTCGCTTTCTTGCGAAGGTTGTCGAGAGCGTGGTTGCCAGACAGTTCCCACGACACCTGGAGGAATCGTTATACTTGGATCCACACCAGTCGGGCTTCAGGCCTGGCTACAGCACGGAAACAGCATTGGTCGCGTTGGTGGATGACCTCTGGCGGGCCCGGGACAGAGGTTGTTCCTCTGCTCTGGTGCTATTGGACCTCTCGGCGGCTTTTGATACCATCGATCATGGTATCATGCTGCAACGGTTGGAGGGGTTAGGTATAGGGGGCACTGTTTTGCGGTGGTTCGCCTCCTTCCTCTCCGGCCGGATGCAGTCTGTGTTGACAGGGGGTCAGAGGTCGACCCCGAGACCCCTTGAATGTGGGGTACCTCAGGGGTCGGTCCTCTCGCCCCTACTGTTCAACATTTATGTAAAACCGCTGGGTGAGATCATCCGTGGTTTTGGTGTGGAGTACCATCTGTACGCTGATGATACTCAGCTGTACATTTCCACGCCGAACCACCCCAACGATGCTCTTGCCGTGCTGACCCAATGCCTGGAGGCCGTGCGGGTCTGGATGGGGAAGAACGGGCTCAAGCTCAACCCTTCCAAGACCGAGTGGCTGTGGCTACCGTCGTCCCGATTTAGTCAATTGACTCCTTTGTTGTCTGTTGGGGGCGAAACAGTGGCCCCCGCGGAAAGGGTTCGCAATTTGGGAGTCCTCCTGGATTCACGGCTATCTTTAGAGGACCATCTGGCGGCCGTGGCCGGGAGGATGTTCTATCAGGTTCGCCTGGTACGCCAGTTGCGTCCCTTCCTAGACCGGGACTCGCTATGCACAGTTACTCATGCCTTCGTCACTTCCAGGCTGGACTATTGTAATGCTCTCTACATGGGGCTCCCCTTGAGGTGCACCCGGAGGCTTCAGCTGGCCCAGAATGCGGCCGCGCGGGTAGTGACAGGAGCGTCGTGGCGCTCCCATGTAACACCGCTCCTGCGCGAGCTGCACTGGTTGCCGGTGGTCTTCCGGGTGCGGTTCAAGGTGTTAGTGACCACCTTTAAAGCGCTCCATGGCATCGGACCCGGATACTTACAGGACCGCTTACTGCTAGCAAATACCTCCCGCCGTCCGGTACGCTCCCACAGAGAGGGCCTCCTCAGGGTGCCGTCGGCCAGACAATGTCGACTGGCGACCACCAGGGGGAGAGCCTTCTCTGTGGGAGCTCCAACGTTTTGGAACGAGCTCCCCCCCGAACTCCGTACGATGATGGACTTACGCACCTTCCGTCGGGAACTGAAAACTTTCCTTTTTCAACAGGCCGGCCTGGCATAGAAGCTCCGGCTCCAACCGGGTGAAAATGTTTTAGGGGGATTGTGCAATTTTTAGGATTTTTGTAATTTTTATGATTTTAGGATTTGTATATATTGGGTTTTATAGATTTTATGGCCTAATTTGTTTAATTTATTTTTAAATATTTTAATTTTGTACATTTATATGTTTTTTAAATTTTAAGGCTGTAAACCGCCCCGAGTCCTTCGGGAGAGGGGCGGTATAGAAATTTAATAAATAATAATAATAATAATAATAATAATAATAATAATAATAATAATAATAATAATAAGACATCCTTGCTTTGGCCCTCTATTTTTTCTGTGTGAAATCAGGGCACATGGTGAAGAACTCTCATTTAAAAGCACCAGGAGAGGAGAAAGACCCCCAAGCCACAGTGCTGAACAGAGCTTCCCTGAATGCAAACTCCAAAGCCAGGGAAATGACAACAGCCCCTCTCACAAGAGGTTGGTCCATTGATGATGAGCTTCATAGGTTGGCTGGAATGGAAATTATTTTAAATGGAACTAATACTTTGACACTTCAAAATTATGCCCCAACTGAGGATAAAGTAGTGTTTTATAAACCATCTATAAAAATTGACAGATTTTCTTATGAAAATTGGTGTTTGATGGGGGATTGGAATGCAGTGATCACCCACAATTGGGCAGAACTTCTCAGATAAATATTAAAATCACTCAAAGCAAACTACCAAAAGATTTCTTTTATTATGATGGGCAACTTAGGGTTGGTTGATGTATTTATGAAAATTAATCTTTTACCTAGTATACTATTCAGTTTTAATCACTGCTATCGATTTATTGTATATGAAGTTTGATTTGTGTATCTGTCAGGAAATTTGATTTAAAAAAGGCTTATGGCACTTTCATGGTGTAAAAAAAAATCAAAGCAAACTACTGGGCGCTCCATCACTGGAGGTTTTAAAGAAGAGACTAGACCAGTGGTTCTCAACCTTCCTAATGCCGCAACCCTTTTAATACAGTTCCTCATGTTAGTGGGGAAACTAACAAGCAAAGTTAGTGGGGAAACCAGATTCACTGAACAACCATGTTACTAATTTAATCTCTCTCCCTCTTTCTTTCTTTCTCTCTCCCTCTCTTTCTCTCTCTCTCCCTTTCTCTTTCCCTCTCTCCATTTCTTTCTCGCTCTCTGTCTCTTTCTCTCTCCCTCTTTCTCTCCCTCTTTCTCCCTTTCTTTCTCTCTCTCCCTGTCTCCCTTTCTCTCTCTTTCTCTCTCCCTCTCTCCCCTTCTCTCTCTCTCTGTCTCCCTCTCTTCTCTCTCCCTCTTTCTCCCTCTCCTCTTTCTCTCTCTCTCCCT
This sequence comes from Bothrops alternatus, assembly GCA_034064705.1. Classification (NCBI taxonomy): domain Eukaryota; kingdom Metazoa; phylum Chordata; class Lepidosauria; order Squamata; family Viperidae; genus Bothrops; species Bothrops alternatus. Next base: position 356,072 of record JARGCV010000165.1, on the reverse strand, counting down.
CTCTCTATTTCTCTTTCCCTCTTTCTCTCCCTCTCTCTATTTCTCTATCCCTCTCAAAGATCCTTAAAATCCTTAAAAGTTATGCTTGGGTGGAAGACTTTTTCTTTTACAGATGGGGCGGGTGGGACCGACATTTGCAGGCAGGCGGGACCCCGCCTGCCGAGCCGCCGCCTCCCCATCGCCCTCCATGCCAGCCGGCTCACTTGCCAGACCTCCCAGCTGACAAGCGCAAGTTTGGGAGTCACCAGCTGATGGGCGCAGAGTTCGGCACTGTGGCAGCCTCCCCTTCGCCTTCCTCACTGGCCAAAGCATTGCTGGACATTCCAGCTGAGGGGCGCAGGTCCGGAGGTAGCCAGCTGACGGGTGCAGGAGGTCAGTGCCACGGCAGCCTCCCAGCCACCTGCTTTTTAGGCTGGAGCAGTTGCCAGGGCTTGCATGCTCACCGGCAGCAGGGAGCGAGTCAGCGGTCCTGTGCCATTGAGGCTTGACGCACGGAGGCACGGGACACGGAGCGGCGCGGTGCCATGGGAGGCAGCAGGACGGGGGGAGGGGTTACCTGCATCCTGCCAGCCGAACTCTGGAAGCCTGCCTGAATGAAGAATTTTAGGGGGTGTTGAAAGGGAGAAAGACTGAGGGCTGTATTAAGACCATGGATGGCTCCGTAAGGAGAGTGGAAGGGAGGCGAATTTGGGGTGGAGCAGAAGACACAGGGGGAAGGCGTTAGGAAATAAGCACCAAGGTACATGGTGCCTTGCAAGGGATTCCTGAGTGTTCCGTAACTGTTTTTCCTCTCTCCTCTATGCGAGAAAAACTTTTGCGGTGTAAATCTGAAACCAGGTGTTTCTGTGAGTTAGCGCAGGAGGTCCTTGGGAAAGGCGAGTACAAGCTTGGCGCTTCCTCTCTCCCAATAACCTTTCTCTTCTTCACCCGCTTCCCCGGCCTGCCTGTGATCTTAGCTCGTGGCTCCGTGGCTTTTCTTTGCTTAGCCTAGCCAAGCTTTCTTCCGCCTACCCGTTCCCGGGAGCGCCGAGGAGGTACTGCAGAAACACATGAATTGGGATTATGGCGCTCTTGGGAAGCTGATCGTGCTTTGAACCTTAGGAGAGGAGGAGGAGTCCCTTCCTCCTTCCCTCCCTCTCTCCCTGTCAAGCCCCCGCGGGCTCGACATGAACGGGCAGGGGAGGGGTCGAGGACAATGTGCGGGGTGGCTAAGGAGACCAGCGGCCGACACTGTTCTACCTGGCAGCGTGGGTGTCGGCTCCGTGGGAGTCCCAACCAACAGCTAAGCGGCTCCAACTTCTGGTTGCCGAACAGCTGAGTCCTCCGGGAGGTAACGTGAGGCCCTGAGGAGTATTGCAAGCTTGCGAGGAGGTGGGAAGGAAAAGAAGATGGAAGAGAGTGATGCTGCAACAGAAGGAGTGGTGTCTCGGTTCCTAAGACCATCAGAAATATGTGTTTTCCAATGGTCTTAGGTGACCCCTGTGAAAGCGTTGTTCGACCCCCAAAAGGGTCGCGACCCACAGGTTGAGAACTGCTGTACCAGATGGTTCCGAATGAAATGCATCAATACACTGGAATTATTTGATTACTTCAGCATTTTGTATGGAATTGGATTGGGCTCTTGGCTATGGATGATGACTATGGGGATATGTTTTTGCAGAAAATTGAATTGTTGCTTTCACAGAACAACATTTGTTATGCTTTCATACTTCGAACACCCAGGAAGGCATTTCTGGAAGAATATATACAGTTGATTACAATGGAGTTAAGATATGATCAACTCTATATGGAGGATAAAGTCAAAATGTGTTTAATCTATGCCCTAACTCCAGCCATGGAAAATCTGAGACTGATCATCTTTATAGCATTTATTTTTCATGGACTCCTTTGGGTAAAGTGTGGATTGTTACATCCCATTGGAAGTTTGAATCACTGTCAGTTCAGAGACTTTGGGATATGTTGCGAAAAGTTTCTATTTCCTGAGATAAGTTTCCATTTCGCTTCTACAGATTGCCACACAGCTGGCAGTTGGACTAGAGCATGGAGGAACAAGGAAAAGTTAAGTTTCATTTCCTGAGAAATGTGTCAGGGCTCTCCAAGTGTATGTGTAACTGTGATTGGCTGTGTATCTGTGGGATGACAATTGAAAGGGGAGAAGCTTTTGATGTGAATAAAAGGACGTGCCGGATTTCTATCTGGGCTTCCACTTCGAGACAATCCCCAGTCTCTGTCTTTTCTCATGGGAGCCGGGTGACGCCACGGACTTTCGCCACAAGTGGTGACCCCGACGTGATGATCCAAAGAGATTGTACGTCCCTGGACCCCTGAACTCACCGCCCGGATGTGGCCAAGCGCGCTTCATCAGTTCATCGCTGGAGGAGGACTGATCCCTCGTGAGTATGGGTGGGGATCTCTCCAAGGCACAGAAAGTACATTTAGGGGAACTCAGAGAGATAACCAGGAAAAACTATTTTTATTTTAAGGTGAATGGCCAGGCGAAGAAACTAACTAAAGGAGACTTATGAACTCTCCTTGAATATATTTGGAAACACATTCCTTCATACCCGGAGATGAGTAGTATTAAAATTGAAACCTGGTGAACAGTAGGAGATGTTTTACATACAAATCCTAGGGCTCCTGCTCCCATTTTAACGACTTGGCAGGGAGTTTTTGAAGCCCTGCAGACGCAGGAACAACCCTTATGGAAACCTTTATTGCAGCCACGGCATTATAATGAAATTCAAATTCTTCCCCCTGCCATTGAAACTCCAGTAACAATTAAGAATCACGGCAGGAGTTCTCATAGCGATGTTGAGTTGTGTGATCCTAATTTAAATGCCACGGCTCCGGCTATAACCAAAACAAGTAATCTTATTCAGGACACATTACAAAAAGCCTATGAGGCTGGAGAATTAGGTGCAGAAGATTTAACAATGTACCCAGTAACGGTGGGCATGGATGCACAAATGAATCCAGTAAGAGAATGGAAACCGCTTCCGTTGAGAACTTTAAAAGAAATTAAACAGGCAGTATTAGATTATGGGCTAAAAAGTAAATATTGTATGGGCATCATTGAAGCTTTAGGTTGCGCTCACTGTATGGTGCCGGGGGATTGGAAGACTTTAATGCAAATGATATTGACCCCGGCCCAGTATGCAGTTTGGGATTCACAATATCGCATTCAAGCAGTTCAAAGAGCTACTGCTCAATTGATTGCGGATCAAATTTATGGGGTGGGACAATTTACTGGCATTGTCCAACAGAGAGATGGAATCCCAGAACAGCATTTCATAGTGATTGTGCATGCTGTTCTGGCGGACTTGAAAAATGTGGATGAAAGTGGGAAATTTGGACGAAGTTTTACACAGATTAAACAAGGAACAACGGAGCAGTATGATGAAATCATTAATAGATTGAAGGATAGCATTGACAAGCAAATTGACAATGAGGCAGCGGCAGAGGAAAATTTGATGAAATTGGCAATTGAAAACGCCAACACTGATTGCAAGAGAGTGCTGCAACCTTTAATTGGCACAGGTCCAAAAACTCTTGCAGATTTTTTTTTTTAAAAAAATATTTTTATTGGTTTTTTTTTAAATTTTAACAGAAAAAAGAGACTAGTCATATCAAATCATAGTATTAAAATAAACAATCATCCATAAACAGAGCATAAATACATTTTCCAATGCATCTAATGATAATAACTCAACTAAAAATAAACATCTCAAACAAATAACCTTCATCGTTCTCTATCTCCATCCTATTATTCCCCCTTCTTATCAACTTCCACTTAAATCAATCTTCACTCCACCAAAGGCCACCCAGACAACCCTTTAATAACAATAATTAATTATTCTTCCACCAGCCCCAAATACAGTTGAGAAAACATCTTATCTAAAATTATAATCCCTCCCTAACCCACGACTTCCCAGAATGCTTACAGGGTATAACAAAAGAAAACCCCACTACATCAAACATAATTATTGTATAATCTTAACAAGAATTTTAAACTATGTAATATATACATTCTCTAAATCAAAACAATCCATTAAAAAAAACTCATCTTATTAAAATTAAACAGATGATATTAATGACGATAACAATATCAATAAATCCCTCAGTTGAAAAAAAGAAAAATAATAATAATAATAGTAGTAGCAGTATCAATTACATTCTAAAAAAAACTCATCTTATTAGAATTAAACAAATGATATTAATAACAATAACAATATCAATAAATCCCTCAGTTCAAAAAAAGAAAAATAATAATAATAATAATAGTAGCAATATCAATTACATTCTAATCAATTTAATTTCTCATAATATATCTTAATATATCTTCATTTAAACATCCTCACCAAAACCTTAGCTATAATATTTATCTTTAATTCAACCCATAATCTTAAATTAAGCTTAATTCCTTATTAAACAATTAACTCATCTTGTTAAGAGTAATATTTATCATTCTATAAATTTCATTTAATCAATCGACTTCTGGGCTCTCTCATCTAAGAAATAAACCTCCATAATACAAACAAACTGTTTATAGCATTTCTAACTTACATTCCTTCAATTTTATCCAGTCTATCTATCTCATCATTAAGTCAATCTAATGTCAAACCCAGATCATCAAAACAAATACATCCTTCGTCTATTTAATTGTGTCAACCATTAAACATCTTCTCTTGCATCTTACTCCTAATCTTGGTCCTCAATTCAGTCCATAGTTTTAAATTGCCAATAATTCCTTACATACAAGTTTAAATTTCATTACTTCAAACGAACTCTAGGTTTTTTTCCTAACCAAACAAGCCGCCATAACAGGGCCACCCTTTCAAATAATAAGTCTCTCTTCGTTATTTCTTCAGCCCCGTAAATAAATTGCTTCTGAAACTGAATCTTCCTTTCTTGAATCAATTCCTCTTGCTCTCCATAAATAAACTGCTCATCAAGCAAAGTCCATTTCACTTTGTAGCCTAATTGCTTCTTGAGGTGAAACAATGTCTCTCTTTTGTGAATTAAATCCTCTTGCAGATTTGATTCAGGCATGTAGAGTTGTTGGTAGTCACGCCTATCAAATGGAAAATTTGGCCATGGCAATTACCAGATCTAATAAGCCAAAACATCCCATAGAACCGGACTAAAAATCCTCAGTGAAGGGAATTCTCGGGTGGATATGGCAACACAAGTTATGACTATGCAACAACCAACTCCCTGGGATAGTCATGGCTATTTTCATCAAAACGCCAAGGCTTTGGTTAAACAATTTGGCATACCCCCCGGGGAGGCAGCTGCTATTATTCAACTATGCCCCACTTGTTCCCAACAAGGCTTGTCTCTTCCAATGGGGGTCAACCCCCGCGGGCTTGAGAGCGGCCAAATTTGGCAAATGGATGTTACCCAATATGCACCTTTTAATCCATGGAAATATATACATGTGACTATTGATACATATTCTAGGTTTATCCTTGCCACTCCACAGCGTGGAGAGGCAACCAAACATGTCATCAATCACTGTATTCAAACTTTTAGCACTCTGGGTACTCCTAAAGAACTAAAAACTGATAATGGACCCGCATATTGTAGTCACGCCTTTGCTCAGTTCTGCAATCGGTGGGACATTATTCATAAATTCGGCATTCCTTACAATTCACAGGGGCAAGCAATCGTGGAATGCGCCAATTCCATTCTTAAACACATGCTCGACAAATTAAAAACAAAAAATGGGGAAATTAGCCCTGGACTACCTGGAGTGCAAAATCATCTTTGCTTAGCTTTATACACTCTTAATCTTTTAAATTTGATTGGCACACCACCTAATACAGCTGCCAGCAGACATTTTTCTCTCCTTCCAGACGCAGCAACCACAGCTCGACCGCTAGTTTGGTATCATAAACTACCAGACCCCCAGTGGAAAGGACCAGCTGAACTTATTACCTGGGGTTGTGTATATGCTGCGGTACAACATGAAGGCAATACGATATGGGTTCCTGGCCGCAATATTCGTCCCTATAGTGTACAGCCAAAAGATTGCAAAAACTCGGGTGAGCCCAAAGTGGACGAACAATGAATTTTGGAAGGACATAAAAAAGACTGGTACCGTAACAAACTGGACTGACTGCTGGATGTGTATGCTGTCACCATCGGATGCCAGTCAAAGACTTCCTTTAGTTGGACTTCCTTTGAACAACACTGGGGCCAGCAAAAGTTTTGTAAATATTAATGCGGCAGGAGATTATATGCTGCCACTTAAGCTTTATTATGTAGATTCTGCATTAGTGTGTCTTAATTTTTCTAAGGGAAATATCCCTTTAGGTATATACCCCTCTTGTAATATCACCTTTAATATGCCTGATAATTGTGATAAAGTGAATAGTTCAATTTATATAAAACGTAATGATGGAGAGTATGTAAACATAACGATGCAAATGTATCAGGTTTGCAGTTATTTGAATGGAGCACGGAATTGGACTGCAGCCAATGACAGTGAAGGCCATTGAAATGCTTAATGAAGAACAAGGACAAATGAGAACCTTTGTCCTCCAAACCTGGTTTGCAGTTGACCTCCTTTTAGCCAAACCATTCAAACAAATTAAAAATCTCATCCAGGACAAATCCCTCCACCAATATCCAGAGACTATAAGCATTGGGGATATTTGGGATGCATTATGGTCTTGGCTACCAAATTTTCAATGGTTAAGAAATTTGATAAGTATTATTTTTGTAATTATTATATTACTCATTTGTGGATGCTGTTGTATACAATGTTTGCCTGGTATTATTGCTATAATGAAATCCTTATTGCCAAAGACAAAACTCTCTCAACAGGTAAATGTAATTCAACAAAGCTTTGCCAAAACACCGATGCAAGCCTTGCCAACTAGCTTTTTGGATGACTGCCACAAACAGCCACTGAATCTGAATGAAATTAAGTACATGGACTGAATGCCCTGCTTAATAAACAAAAAAGGAGGAGATGTTGTGAAAAGTTTCTATTTCCTGAGATAAGTTTCCATTTTGCTACTACAGATTGCCACACAGCTGGCAGTTGGACTAGAGCGTGGAGGAACAAGGAAAAGTTAAGTTTCGTTTCCTGAGAAATGTGTCAGGGCTTTCCAAGTGTATGTGTAACTGTGATTGGCTGTGTATCTGTGGGATGACAATTGAAAAGGGAGAAGCTTTTGATGTGAATATAAGGATGTGCCGGATTTCTATCTGGGCTTCCACTCCGAGACAATCCCCAGTCTCTGTCTTTTCTCATGGGAGCCGGGTAACGCCACGGACATTCGCCACAGGGATATACAGAGTTTCCATGGCATCCTATCATTCACAGTTCGTTCAAAAGAGCCACCTGGATTCCAAGAATTTCTTCAAACTGTAAAGCCATCTTGGGCAAAAGAAGACAATTTCATTCAGAATTTTTGGGAACAGGCATTTATTTGATTGCTCATTTCACATTTCCACTATAAATGAAAATAGCAACCTATTATGCACTGGGAATGAGAAGTTAGAGAGTCTGCCGACTATATTATTTGAAATGAGCATGAGCGGTCACAGTTACAACATTTACAATGCAGTCTATATTATGGTGCACTCTTTGCATGCCTTACTCAAGTCCAGATTCAGATGTAGAAATGTAATAGGAACAGAACAATTAGTATTTCAGAATTTACAACCATGGCAGGTATTTTATTTATTTCTAATATACAAACATTGTTTATTCAATTGGGCCATCATGTTTCCCTAATCTCAGTGATGCTACTGGGAATGAGTATTATATATCACTATTATACCAATGAATTCTGTTGAATAAAAACACTTCTTCTTGAAAAAAATAAAAGCTTTTACATTAGTAGTTGTATTGCAGGGATATTTCTTTCCTATTTGTGAAACAATATAACTACTAATTTAAAAGATTATCTTTTAAATTCTATTCTACAGAATTTACTGTGTCCACAGCCTTTATCCAGAAATAGCCATTGTTATTTTTCCTTTTTTTGTAAAAGTTTTTATTAGTTTTTTTCCCATACATTCAGTAATATTTTTTCAATCAACATGCTGTCTGAGTTTACATTTGCTAATACATATTTAATTCCTAATCCTTTATTCTTTCCTCTAGCCCAGCGGTTCTCAACCTGTGGGTCGCGACCCTTTTGGGAGTCGAACGACTCTTTCACAGGGGTCACCTAAAGGACGACTCAGCTGTTCGGCGGCCAGAAGTTGGAGCCGCTCAGCTGTTGGTCGGGACTCCCACGGAGCCGACACCCATGCTGCCAGGTAGAACAGTGCCGGCCGCTGGTCTCCTTAGCCGCCCCGCACATTGTCCTCGACCCCTCCCCTGCCCGTTCATGTCGAGCCCGCGGGGGCTTGACAGGGAGAGAGGGAGGGAAGGAGGAAGGGACTCCTCCTCCTCTTCTAAGGTTCAAAGCACGATCAGCTTCCCAAGGGCAATCCCAATTCATGTGTTTCTGCCGTACCTCCTCGGCGCTCCCGGGAACGGGGCAGGCGGAAGAAAGCTTGGCTAGGCTAGGCAAAGAAAAGCCACTGAGCCGTGAGCTAAGATCGCAGGCAGGCCGGGGAAGGGGGTAAAGAAAAGGAAGGGGATTGGGAGAGAGGAAATGCCAAGCTTGTCCTCGCCTCTCCCAAGAACCTCCTGCGCCAACTCACAGGAACACCTGGTTTCAGATTTACACTGCAAAAGTTTTTCTCGCGCAGAGGAGAGAGGAAAAACAATTGCAGAACACTCGGGAATCCCTTGCAAGGCACCATGTACCTTGGTGCTTATTTCCTAACACCTTCCCCACCCCCGTGTTTTCTGCTCCACCCCAAATTCGCCTCCCTTCCACTCTTCCATCTATGGTCTTAACACAGCCCTCAGTCTGTCTCCCTTTCAACACCCCCTAAAGTTCTTCACTCAGGCAGGCTTCCAGAATTCGGCTGGGAGGATGCAGGTAACCCCTCCCCCCTGTCCTGCTGCCTCCCACGGCACCGTGCCTCCATGTCTCAAGCCTCCGTGGCACAGAACTACTGGCGTTATGCTTGGGCGGAACATTTTTTGTTTTACAGATGAGGCGAGTGGGCCCGACATTCACGGGCAGGCAGGACCCCGCCCGCCAAGCCGCTGCCTCCCCATCGCCCTCCATGCCTGCCGGCTCCATCGCCAGACCTCCCAGCTGACTGGCACATGTCCGGAGGTCGCCAGCTGACGGGCACAGGAGTTCGGAGCTCCGCCGCCTCCCCTTCGCCCTCCGCACTGGCCAAAGCGTTGCCGGACGTTCCAGCTGACAAGCGCAGGTCCGGAGGTCGCCAGTTGAAGGGCGCAGGAGGTTGGCGCTCCTCCGCCTCCCCTTCGCCCTCTGCACCAGCCAAAGCTTTGCCGGACGTTCCAGCTGACGGCGGAGGTCCGGAGGTCGCCAGCTGATGAGCGCAGGAGGTCGGCGCTCTGCCACCTCCCCTTTGCCCTTCACACTGGCCAAAGCTTTGCCGGACATTCCAGCTGACGGGCGCAGGTCCGGAGGTCGCCAGCTGATGGACGCAGGAGGTCGGCGCTCTGCCGCCTCCCCTTCGCCCTCTGCACCGGCCAAAGCTTTGCCGGACGTTCCAGCTAACGGGTGCAGGTCCGGAGGTCGCCAGCTGACGGGCGCAGGAGGTCGGCGCTCTGCCGCCTCCCCTTCGCCCTCTGCACCGGCCAAAGCTTTGCCGGACGTTCCAGCTGACGGGCGCAGGTCCGGAGGTCGCCAGCTGACGGGCGCAGGAGGTCGGCGCTCTGCCGCCTCCCCTTCGCCCTCCGCACCAGCCAAAGCTTTGCCGGACATTCCAGCTGATGGGCGCAGGTCCGGAGGTCGCCAGCTGACGGGCTCAGGAGTTCGCCACCGCGGCGGCCTCCCAGCCACCTGCTTCTTCGGCTGGAGCAGTTGCCAGGGCTTGCATGACCACCCGCCCCATCTGTAAAAGAAAAAGTCTTCCACCCAAGCATAACTTTTAAGAATTTTAAGGATCTTTGAGAGGGAGAGAGAAATAGAGAGAGGGAGAGAAAGAGGGAAAGAGAACTAGAAAGAGGGAGAGAGAGGAAGAGAAAGAGAGAGAAAGGGAGACAGAGAGAGAGAAAGGGAGAGAGGGAAAGAGAAAGGGAGAGACAGAGAAAGAGAGGGAGAGAGAGAAAGAAAGAGGGAGAGAGATTAAATTAGTAACATGGTTGTTCAGTGAATCCTGTTTCCCCACTACCTTTGCTTGTCACAAGGTTGCAAAAGGTGATCACATGACCCTGGAATAATTTTACGGTTGGGGGTCACCACAACATGAGGAACTGTATTAAAGGGTCATGGCATTAGGAAGGTTGAGAACCACTGCTCTAGCCATCGATAAAATAAGTCCCAACTTTGATATTCCATTTCTTCTTTTTCTTTCAGTCTCATAGTCAGTCTGTCCATCTCTGCGCATTCTAGTATTTTTTTATTATTTCTTCATCTGATGGTATTCCTTCATTTTTCCAGTATTGCGCAAATATAATTCCTGCCGCTGTTGTGACATGCAAAATCAAATATAAGCTTTGTTTGTTAGTCTTTTCTGGCATTATACCTAATTTAAAAAGTTCAGGTTTAAAATCTTCATGTTCTCCCAACATCTTTTCTAGCCAGGTATGTATCTTTTTCCAATAACTTTTTACCAAATATGATAATACGTGCCTGACTTATGTTTACATTTCCATCATTTATCTGTACAAACCTCCATTGTTGACAACCACCCTGGAATTTTTGAATATATTTTACATTTTATTTTTTCCCATGTTGTTAATAACGCATTTCTTATATAATGATTTTGGAAATATTTATGAACTTTATTTTTCCTGTACCATAAAAAAGCGTGCCACCCCAATTGTAAATCATGCCCCTCCATATATAACAGCCTTTTATTTCTAAGAGTTATCCATTCTTTTACCCATGTTAATACAGATGCTTGATAATATAAAACCCACTCCAGTAGACCAAGTCCTCCATTTTCCTTGGCATCTTGTAACATTTTCATCTTAATTCTAGCTTTCTTTCCTTGCCAAATAAATTTCAAAATTAGTGAATTTAAGTCTTCAAAGAATTTTTTCTCAAGTTTTATAGGTATTGTTTGAAATAAGAATAGGTTTTTTGGTAGTATGTTAATTTTCACTGTAGCAATTGTTCCTAGTATTGACAATTGCAAGTTTTTCCATTTTTCCAGATCCAGTTTTATTTTAAAGGGATTTTATTGTGCTTATGATTTTAGTATGTTTAAGTTTGACATTAGCATTTATTTTATATATAGTAACCATTTTATATTGATACTTATAGTGTTATCATGTAATCATTGTTTTGTTATTTTGTAATCATTATTTTGTAGTTAATTGTTTGATCAGATGCTATATATATATGTGTTTATTTTTTTTTTTAGATTGCACCCTGTAAACCCAAATATGGGAGGAAGGAATCATTCTTTCCTTTTGCTTGTTTCAGCTCAACCCAGAGCCATCCTGCAAGCACAAATATTCGAATCCCGGAAGGGTGAGTTCTGACTGAAGAGAGTTAAGAAACTCGAAATGGCTATATCAGAAATCCCTTATTTCTTTGTCAACAATTTTAAACAACATATATATATATATATATATATATATATATATATATATATATATATATATATATATATATATATATATATATATATATATATATATATATATATATATATATATATATATATATATATATATATATATATATATATATATATATATGCAGAATGTTGTTTTGACGTTATATTTGTGCAGGACTTTGCTGATCTTGTCTGTGGTGCCTTTTATGTATGGGAGGAGGGCTTTGCCGTTTTCTTGTTCTCTGTCATGGATTTTAGTGGGAGTTTCTTTTTGGATTAAGTTGGAAATCTTATTTCTTGGGAATCCGTTGGATGTTAGTACATTAGTGAGAGTGTGTAGTTCGGTTTTTAGGTGTTGTTCGTCAGCTAGGCATTTGGTTCTGGAGATGAGTGTCTTGGCTACGGAGTTGATCTGTGCTGGGTGGTGGTGTGAGCGTGCGTGCAGATAGCGGTTTGTGTGTGTTTTCTTCTGGTAGATGGTGTGTCCTAGGGAGCCATTGGATTTCTTGTAGACTAAGACATCCAGGAAGATCAATATGAAATCCCATGTACTGCTTGCCCCACTACATACATTGGACAAACCAACAGAAGGATAAATGCACGCATTGAAGAACACAAAAACTCAGTCAAAAAAGAGGAACCAACTTCTTCCCTGGTCCAACACCTTAAAGCCACAGGACATGAAATTGATTTCAAAAAGACCAGAACAATTGCCAAAACTGAACATTTTAATAACAGAATAATCAGAGAAGCCATCGAGATAGAAAAACGCCCCCACAGCATGAACAAACGAGATGATACCTCCCGCCTACCAGCCATTTGGAAACCCGCCCTAATTGACAAACGTATTCCTAACTCAAAGATTGACACCAGAAACACACAGGATGCCACCTCCACACATCCACGCAAAAAGCAAACCCAAACCCACACCAATGATGAGGCAAGACCACAGACCAGGAGCCAGACCAGAGCTGCAACATTGGCCACTTTGAACCTCTCCAGCACAACAAAGCCCCCACCCAAACAGAACACTCCCCCAGCCAATCAGAACACAGCCAACCCCCCAGCCAATCAGAGCACAGCCAAGCCCCTAACCAATCAGAACATAGCCAAGCTCCCAGCCAATCAGTTAAAACCCCCACTGGCAGTTAAAAGGAAAAAACAGCTTAGACCACACATTGCTCCTAGAAGCAGAAGCCAAAAGCACCAGCCTGAAGATGATGAATGAGATTTCATCGAAACGTTGCCAAGACACTTCAAATTCTACGCAGGAGAAAACCCGAAGAACCAAAGACCTACATATATATATATATATATATATATATATATATATATATATATATATATATATATATATATATATATATATATGTGTGTGTGTGTGTGTGTGTGTGTGTGTGTGTGTGTGTGTGTGTGTGTGTGTGTGTGTGTGTGTGTGTTTAAAATTGTTAACAAAGAAATAAGGGATTTCTGAGATAGCTATTTCGAGTTATTTAACTCTCTTCAGTCAGAACTCACCCTTTCCGGGATTCGAACCTGGGCAGTCTGCATGCTAGGCAGAAGCTTTAGTCTCAAGCCACAAGCTCTCTCCCGCTTTGTTAATATTCAGGGAGTGAATATGTGTGTCAAGTGGTTATTTTTTAGATTGCACCCTGTAAACCCAAATATGGGAGGAAGAAATCATTCTTTCCTTTGCTTGTTTCAGCTCAACCCAGAGCCATCTGCAAGCACAAATATATATATGTTTTTAAAATTGTTAACAAAGAAATAAGGGTGCAATCTAAAATATATATATGTGTGTGTCTGTGTGTGTGTGTGTGTGTGTGTCTGTGTGTCTGTGTGTGTGTGTGTGTGTGTGAAGTGGTTATTTTTTAGATTGCACCCTGTAAACCCAAATATGGGAGGAAGAAATCATTCTTTCCTTTGCTTGTTTCAGCTCAACCCAGAGCCATCTGCAAGCACAAATATATATATGTTTTTAAAATTGTTAACAAAGAAATAAGGGATTTCTGAGATAGCTATTTCGAGTTATTTAACTCTCTTCAGTCAGAACTATTAACAAAGCGGGAGAGAGCCTGTGGCTTGAGGCTAAAGCTTCTGCCTAGCATGCAGACTGCCCAGGTTCGAATCCCAGAAAGGGTGAGTTCTGACTGAAGAGAGTTAAATATATATATATAAATTCAAATTTTTCTTTTTTGACAAATTTGTCAAATTTTACAAATTTGAATTTGTAAATGTTTCGCAGTTGCGACTTGAGCCTGCTCTATGCCCCTAGTTGGGGGGCAGCAAGGCAAAAGAGATTGTAAAAAGTATAACTGCAGTATACAAGTTAAAAATGTCAAGGTGTAACCAATCAGACCGATCTGTCTGAAAAACTTCCTGTATATATATAGGCAGAAGCTTTAGTCTCAAGCCACAAGCTCTCTCCCGCTTTGTTAATATTCAGGGAGTGAATATGTGTGTCAAGTGGTTATTTTTTAGATTGCACCCTGTAAACCCAAATATGGGAGGAAGGAATCATTCTTTCCTTTTGCTTGTTTCAGCTCAACCCAGAGCCATCTGCAAGCACAAATATATATATGTTGTTTAAAATTGTTGACAAAGAAATAAGGGATTTCTGATATAGCTATTTCGAGTTTCTTAACTCTCTTCAGTCAGAACTCACCCTTCCGGGATTCGAACCTGGGCAGTCTGCATGCTAAGCAGATGCTTTAACCTATTGAGCCACAAGTTCTCTCCCGCTTTGTCAGTAGTCAGGGAGTAAGCAATCTAAAAAATAACCACTTGACACATATCCTTACTCCCTGACTACTGACAAAGCAGGAGAGAACTTGTGGCTCAGCAGGTTAAAAAGCATCTGCTTAGCATGCAGACTGCCCAGGTTCGAATCCCAGAAGGGTGAGTTCTGACTGAAGAGAGTTAAGAAACTCGAAATAGCTATATCAGAAATTCCCTTATTTCTTTGTCAACAATTTTAAAACAACATATATATATATATATGTGTGTCAAGTGGTTATTTTTTAGATTGCACCCTGTAAACCCAAATATGGGAGGAAGAAATCATTCTTTCCTTTGCTTGTTTCAGCTCAACCCAGAGCCATCTGCAAGCACAAATATATATATGTTTTTTTAAAATTGTTAACAAAGAAATAAGGGATTTCTGGATAGCTATTTCGAGTTATTTAACTCTCTTCAGTCAGAACTCACCCTTTCTGGGATTCGAACCTGGGCAGTCTGCATGCTAGGCAGAAGCTTTAGTCTCAAGCCACAGGCTCTCTCCCGCTTTGTTAATATTCAGGGAGTGAATATGTGTGTCAAGTGGTTATTTTTTAGATTGCACCCTGTAAACCCAAATATGGGAGGAAGAAATCATTCTTTCTTTTAAAAAAACATATATATATATATATATATATATATATATATATATATATATATATATATATATATATATATATATATATATATATATATATATATTTAAATTTTTCTTTTTTTTTGACAAAGAGGTAAAGAATTAAATTGGGAGACTAAGATGGCCATTTCGAGCTTGTTCTGCTCTCGTCAGTTAGCCATACCCTTTATGGGATTCGAACCTGGGCAGTTTAACATACTAGGCAGTGATTTAACCACCAAGCCACAGGCTCTCCTCCCTTCTTTGTCAGCCGAGTCAAGGGAATATATATACATTTTGACATTTTTAACTGCTGTGCTGCAGTTAAAAGAGATTGTAAAAAGTTTAACTGCAGCACAGCAGTTAAAAATGTCAAGGTGTATCTAATTAGACTTATCTGTCTGAAAAACTTTCTGTATATATATATATATATATATATATATATATATATATATATATATATATATATATATATATATATATATATTGTTCTGTCTGGCCCCTCTCAGCTTAGTACAATCCACATGAATATTTCTTTAAGAGTTTTATTTAACACAGTTCAAGAAATACATTTCAAAGTAAGATGCTGGCAGTTCATTCCGGAACGGCCGAGTTTGACGTATGTACATTCAGCTTAACACTGCGATCCCCCCTTCCAAATAACTCACTCTTTATCTCTTAAGTTGTCCAAGACATTTCCAAGTCCATGGAAATAGCCCCCCAGGGTCTCTCCGGCGTGGGCAAAGGCTGTAATAATCCAGGAGGGGCTCCTGTGGCATGTTTTGCCTGACGGCCCCTACAGCAACATCTGAGGCGTCGGCCTCCACTACAAAGGGACGACAAGGATCTGGATACTTGAGAATGGGTTCCTGAACAAAAGCCTTTTTGAAGGTTTGAAACGCCTGTTGCTCGGCATCACCCCACTGGAACTTAATGCCTTTCCGTAACAGTCGAGTAAGGGGCGCAGTCAAGGTAGAAAACCTTGGAATGAATATCCGGTAATAGTTCGCAAATCCCAAAAGTCTTTGGACATCTTTTGCTTTACACGGTGGTTGCCACGTTTGCAAGGCTTCAACCTTGCCAGGATCCATGGCGATGCCTTGTGGAGAAATCACATGTCCCAGAAACTCAATGGTGGTTTGATAGAATAGACATTTCTCTAACTTGGCGTAAAGGTGATGCTCTCTCAAGCGTTGCAGAACTTGCCGGAGATGCTGGAGATGAGTTGCTCGTGACGGGGAGTAGATCAGGATGTCATCGAGGTAAACCACCACGAATTGATCTAATAAATCTCGGAAGATGTCATTCATGAAATGTTGAAATACGGCCGGAGCATTGGTGAGTCCAAAGGGCATGACTGTATACTCAAAATGACCATACCTGGTCCCAAACGCGGTCTTCCACTCGTCCCCCTCTCGGATGCGAACCAGGTTGTAAGCACCCCGTAGATCTATCTTGGTGAAGATGGCCGCTGATCGGAGACGGTCCATGAGTTCAGGAATCAAAGGCAGAGGGTACCGGTTGCGCACCGTGATGGCATTGAGCTTGCGATAATCACAGCATAGGCGTAAATCTCCGGTTTTCTTCTTCACGAATAACACAGGAGCTGACAAAGGCGAGGAAGAGGGACGAATGAAACCCCTGGCCAAGTTTTTGTCCACAAAGTCTTTTAATGCGGTCAACTCGGGTTCTGACATAGAGTAAAGGCGTCCCCCTGGAAGCTTGGCATGTGGCAGCAAATCAATGGCACAGTCATATGGTCTATGCGGAGGCAATTGGTCTGCCTCTTTCTCACTGAATATATCTGCAAAGTCCGCTAGGTCGGCCGGCAAGGTGATGTTAGGGTGGGATGGTAGCTGGGCTGCGCAAAATTGGCGTACGTGGTCCACGCATTGCAAACTGGGAAATGAAACAAAGTTCTGGGACCACACCACACAAGGATCATGGGTTCTCAACCAGGCTAGGCCGAGAACTAAGGGGAAATGAAGTCCCTTGGTAACATAAAATTGGATGGCTTCTTCATGTTGTCCTATGACCAGGCGTATGGGCTGGGTCATGAACTTGATCGGTCCAGACAACAACTCACGACCATCAATTGTCTCAACCAACATAGGCGGTTTAACAGAGCACAAAGGTATGGCATGCTGACGAGCGAAAGCTTCATCCATGAAATTAGTGGTGGCTCCAGAATCCAACAAGGCGTGTGCCGGAATGCCCTGGGCATGGTTTCCCAGAATTAGATTGGTTGCTAGGGTCAAATGTCTCGGAGGACCGGGGTCTTCGTCTGCAGAACTTGAACTGGGTTTGGCGCCTGCCCGACCCAACGTTTCCATTAGGCCGGGCTCTGGCCGTTTCCCGGCAAGGTGGCTTGAAACTGCTGAGTGGGAGGTCGAGCTGGAACAGGAGTAGGACCTGCCGTACCACGTCGTTTCTGGGGGCAGGCCATGACGAAATGACCCATCTCTCCACAGTACAGGCACAATCCCTCAGCTCTCCGTCTTGCCTTCTCAGCCTCGGTCAAGCGAGATCTGGCTGCACCAAGATCCATGGGCTCATCTCTGGCCATGGGTACAGGACGCCTCTCAGTGTAAGCCGGCAGTGGTTGGAAAATACGTCTGGGTGCCGGAATGGGTGGAGTGATAGGTAGGGTCTGGAATCCTCTGCGTGGTGCAGGAACTGGCTTGGCACTTCCGGTGACTGGAACCATCTGTTTGACCAGGCGAGCATCCGTGGCTTGCATTTGCGCCTCAATAGCCAAACAATGTTGATATAAGGCATCCAGGGTCGCAGGCATTACAGTATGTCTAAATTCAGACAAGAGCTGGGAAGACAGGCCATCTTGAAAGATTTCCATGAGAGCCTCTTCATTCCAATTAATTTCTTGAGCTAGGCGGCGAAAATCTGATATATATTCCGCTACGCAGCGCGTTCCTTGACGTAGCTCTCGTAGCCGCCTGGTGGCATTTTGTCTACGAAGGGGGTCAGCAAATTCTCTTTCCATCAGCTGGCAGAATCCTGCATAATTGCGCAGGACAGGATCTTGTCCGTCTATCAGAGGAGATGACCAATCAGCAGCTGGACCAGAGAGCAAACTTAAAATAAAAGCCACTTTAGTTTCATCAAGCTGGAAATCTGCTGGCGTTGAAGCAATGAATGTTCTGCATTGGTTTAAAAAAGCTGGAAATTTACTACGCTCTCCAGTAAACTTATCAGGCAATGCTAAATAACACCTGCTTCTTCTGGGAGGAGGAGCTGGAGCTACTGTGGCTTGCTGAATCTGTTGCTGCAAATTACCAATTTGCACCTGAAGACCTTGAACTAGTTGAGACAGAACAGGATTATCAGCTAGAAACTCCTCCATGACGTCACTGGACTTGTGCAGTACTGAAAGCTCGGACTATGGTTTTGTTTTTGTTTTTTTTTTTCTGGGTCACGAGCAATCTGTTCTGTCTGGCCCCTCTCAGCTTAGTACAATCCACATGAATATTTCTTTAAGAGTTTTATTTAACACAGTTCAAGAAATACATTTCAAAGTAAGATGCTGGCAGTTCATACCGGAACGGCCGAGTTTGACGTATGTACATTCAGCTTAACACTGCGATCCCCCCTTCCAAATAACTCACTCTTTATCTCTTAAGTTGTCCAAGACATCATTAATCTTCCGTACATTCCAAAAACCACAGAAAACTGAGTTCAAACTAACTCGGTGATGCATCAGGCTGCGTCTTGATATAAACGTTGCTCGTGACAAAGAATTAGTCCCGCCTTCACCTTCTAATATAGTTTTCAATACGTCACTTCCTTTTTCCACGTAACTGACACCTCCGCCTATCAAACCTTCGGAATCTCGGATCAATCCATCTATCTTCCTGTTCCAAATCTGACCCCTCACTTTGAGAATCCGACCCAGACTGCCTGTAAATCTCCTCCCTGTCAGTGTCAGCTGCCGGGAGGGGAAAATACCCAGAGGGGCCCGGCTGTTCTTCGTCATCCTCTGAAATGTCCCCAGCCGGTCTAGAGACACCCACAACACTATCCCCCCCGCAGGCCCCTCCCCCTGGGTCCGTCGTAGGGGATGTGGTTTGGAGGGAAACGCAGTATGAAAATCCCAAATTAACCCAGGAGCCTCAATATCATGAGCATCCACCCAACAACAAGCGTCTGGCCCACCCCCGGTCCAAGTAACCAAATATTGGAAGCAATCGTTGAGCCATCGGGAATCTCGGATGCCGGACACCTCCAACCGGGAAACAGGAACTTGAGCACGGCGAGCTGTCGGGCCCGGATCAGGAGGTCGAAGCGGAGAATCAGGCTTGACAGGAACAAGCAAGGAACGATGAAACACGGGATGTACACGAAGAGACCGAGGCAAAGTCAAACGATAGGTCACCGGATTGATGACCGTCTCCACAGGAAAAGGACCCAGGAAACGTTGATCAAGCTTGCGGTGAATTCTCCCAGGAAACAAGTACTTGGTGGAGAGCCAAACCAGATCTCCAACAGCTAACGGCGGCGTGTCGCGACGAGAGCGGTCTGCAACCCTCTTGTAGTCTTCCTTGGCCTTAGTCAAGTGGTGCTTAACCATCTCTTGGACTGACTGGAGTTCGGTTAAATAGTCCTCTGCAACTGGAACTGGAGAATCGAGGAGCGTGAGCGGGAAAAATCTGGGATGATAGCCGTAGTTGGCAAAAAACGGAGTGGTCTGAGTGGAAGTGTGCTGAGAGTTGTTGAAAGCGAATTCGGCCACGGAGAGATATTTGGACCAATCGTTCTGTTGGTCGTTGATGAAACAACGCAAATACTGCTCCAGGATGCCAATCACTTTCTCTGTACCCCCATCAGTTTCTGGGTGATGCGTGGAGGCTAGATTAACTTGGACTTGAAGCGCAGACATGAGTTCTCTCCAGAACTCCAAGGTGAATTGGGTTCCTCGGTCGGACACTATTTTGTCAGGCAAACCGTGTAGCCGGAAGATATGTTGAATGAACAGCTGAGCAGTGACCTTGGCTGTCGGTATTCTTCGGCAAGGAATGAAATGTGCCATCTTGGTCAGCATGTCCACCACTACAAAGACAACGGTGTAGCCGGCAGAAACAGGTAGACAAGTCAAGAAGTCCATGGAAATAGCCCCCCAGGGTCTCTCCGGCGTGGGCAAAGGCTGTAATAATCCCGGAGGGGCTCCTGTGGCATGTTTTGCCTGACGGCACCGTACACAGGAATTCACATAAGAATGAACATCATGGCGAAGTCTGGGCCACCAAAAAGTCCAAGACACTAAGTGGAGAGTCTTAAAACGACCAAAATGACCCGCCGCAGGGTTATCATGGCATTGAGTCAGGATGAGACCACGGAGTGGGCCTGCTGGAACATATAACAGGTTGCGGAAGCGTAATAGACCCTCGGACAAAGTCCAAGGTGAGTCGGGACCCACCTCTTGCCTCCTCTGTGCCGCAAAGTCATCTAGTTGTTGCGCTTCCCGAATCTGTCGTCGTAGATCTACCGGATTATGCACGGCTGCGATCGATTCGACAGGCAGAATGGTTCGAAGCGGCAAGGGGTCCTTGCTCTGTAGATACTCAGGTTTACGGGACAAGGCATCTGCTCTTTTGTTGTACCCTTTCAGAATGTAGGTGACTTTGAAGTTGAATCGAGCGAAGAACAAAGACCAACGGATCTGACGTTGATTCAATTTCCTGGCAGATTGCAAAAATTCCAAGTTTTTATGGTCAGTCCGAACTTCAACTTGGTAGCGGGCTCCTTCCAGGTGGTGTCTCCAGGTCTCAAAAGCAGTCTTGATGGCCAATAGCTCCTTCTCCCAAATGGTATAATGGCGTTCTGAGGGACTCAGTTTCCTGGAATAATAAGCACACGGGAACAGGGGGCCGCCATTTTGGCGTGTTTGAAGAAGCACGGCCCCTACAGCAACATCTGAGGCGTCGGCCTCCACTACAAAGGGACGACAAGGATCTGGATACTTGAGAATGGGTTCCTGAACAAAAGCCTTTTTGAGGGTTTGAAACGCCTGTTGCTCGGCATCACCCCACTGGAACTTAATGCCTTTCCGTAACAGTCGAGTAAGGGGCGCAGTCAAGGTAGAAAACCTTGGAATGAATATCCGGTAATAGTTCGCAAATCCCAAAAGTCTTTGGACATCTTTTGCTTTACACGGTGGTTGCCACGTTTGCAAGGCTTCAACCTTGCCAGGATCCATGGCGATGCCTTGTGGAGAAATCACATGTCCCAGAAACTCAATGGTGGTTTGATAGAATAGACATTTCTCTAACTTGGCGTAAAGGTGATGCTCTCTCAAGCGTTGCAGAACTTGCCGGAGATGCTGGAGATGAGTTGCTCGTGACGGGGAGTAGATCAGGATGTCATCGAGGTAAACCACCACGAATTGATCTAATAAATCTCGGAAGATGTCATTCATGAAATGTTGAAATACGGCCGGAGCATTGGTGAGTCCAAAGGGCATGACTGTATACTCAAAATGACCATACCTGGTCCCAAACGCGGTCTTCCACTCGTCCCCCTCTCGGATGCGAACCAGGTTGTAAGCACCCCGTAGATCTATCTTGGTGAAGATGGCCGCTGATCGGAGACGGTCCATGAGTTCAGGAATCAAAGGCAGAGGGTACCGGTTGCGCACCGTGATGGCATTGAGCTTGCGATAATCACAGCATAGGCGTAAATCTCCGGTTTTCTTCTTCACGAATAACACAGGAGCTGACAAAGGCGAGGAAGAGGGACGAATGAAACCCCTGGCCAAGTTTTTGTCCACAAAGTCTTTTAATGCGGCCAACTCGGGTTCTGACATAGAGTAAAGGCGTCCCCCTGGAAGCTTGGCATGTGGCAGCAAATCAATGGCACAGTCATATGGTCTATGCGGAGGCAATTGGTCTGCCTCTTTCTCACTGAATATATCTGCAAAGTCCGCTAGGTCGGCTGGCAAGGTGATGTTAGGGTGGGATGGTAGCTGGGCTGCGCAAAATTGGCGTACGTGGTCCACGCATTGCAAACTGGGAAATGAAACAAAGTTCTGGGACCACACCACACAAGGATCATGGGTTCTCAACCAGGCTAGGCCGAGAACTAAGGGGAAATGAAGTCCCTTGGTAACATAAAATTGGATGGCTTCTTCATGTTGTCCTATGACCAGGCGTATGGGCTGGGTCATGAACTTGATCGGTCCAGACAACAACTCACGACCATCAATTGTCTCAACCAACATAGGCGGTTTAACAGAGCACAAAGGTATGGCATGCTGACGAGCGAAAGCTTCATCCATGAAATTAGTGGTGGCTCCAGAATCCAACAAGGCGTGTGCCGGAATGCCCTGGGCATGGTTTCCCAGAATTAGATTGGTTGCTAGGATCAAATGTCTCGGAGGACCGGGGTCTTCGTCTGCAGAACTTGAACTGGGTTTGGCGCCTGCCCGACCCAACGTTTCCATTAGGCCGGGCTCTGGCCGTTTCCCGGCAAGGTGGCTTGAAACTGCTGAGTGGGAGGTCGAGCTGGAACAGGAGTAGGACCTGCCGTACCACGTCGTTTCTGGGGGCAGGTCATGACGAAATGACCCATCTCTCCACAGTACAGGCACAATCCCTCAGCTCTCCGTCTTGCCTTCTCAGCCTCGGTCAAGCGAGATCTGGCTGCACCAAGATCCATGGGCTCATCTCTGGCCATGGGTACAGGACGCCTCTCAGTGTAAGCCGGCAGTGGTTGGAAAATACGTCTGGGTGCCGGAATGGGTGGAGTGATAGGTAGGGTCTGGAATCCTCTGCGTGGTGCAGGAACTGGCTTGGCACTTCCGGTGACTGGAACCATCTGTTTGACCAGGCGAGCATCCGTGGCTTGCATTTGCGCCTCAATAGCCAAACAATGTTGATATAAGGCATCCAGGGTCGCAGGCATTACAGTATGTCTAAATTCAGACAAGAGCTGGGAAGACAGGCCATCTTGAAAGATTTCCATGAGAGCCTCTTCATTCCAATTAATTTCTTGAGCTAGGCGGCGAAAATCTGATATATATTCCGCTACGCAGCGCGTTCCTTGACGTAGCTCTCGTAGCCACCTGGTGGCATTTTGTCTACGAAGGGGGTCAGCAAATTCTCTTTCCATCAGCTGGCAGAATCCTGCATAATTGCGCAGGACAGGATCTTGTCCGTCTATCAGAGGAGATGACCAATCAGCAGCTGGACCAGAGAGCAAACTTAAAATAAAAGCCACTTTAGTTTCATCAAGCTGGAAATCTGCTGGCATTGAAGCAATGAATGTTCTGCATTGGTTTAAAAAAGCTGGAAATTTACTACGCTCTCCAGTAAACTTATCAGGCAATGCTAAATAACACCTGCTTCTTCTGGGAGGAGGAGCTGGAGCTACTGTGGCTTGCTGAATCTGTTGCTGCAAATTACCAATTTGCACCTGAAGACCTTGAACTAGTTGAGACAGAACAGGATTATCAGCTAGAAACTCCTCCATGACGTCACTGGACTTGCGCAGTACTGAAAGCTCGGACTATGGTGTTTTTTTTTTTTTCTGGGTCACGAGCAATCTGTTCTGTCTGGCCCCTCTCAGCTTAGTACAATCCACATGAATATTTCTTTAAGAGTTTTATTTAACACAGTTCAAGAAATACATTTCAAAGTAAGATGCTGGCAGTTCATTCCGGAACGGCCGAGTTTGACGTATGTACATTCAGCTTAACACTGCGATCCCCCCTTCCAAATAACTCACTCTTTATCTCTTAAGTTGTCCAAGACATCATTAATCTTCCGTACATTCCAAAAACCACAGAAAACTGAGTTCAAACTAACTCGGTGATGCATCAGGCTGCGTCTTGATATAAACGTTGCTCGTGACAAAGAATTAGTCCCGCCTTCACCTTCTAATATAGTTTTCAATACGTCACTTCCTTTTTCCACGTAACTGACACCTCCGCCTATCAAACCTTCGGAATCTCGGATCAATCCATCTATCTTCCTGTTCCAAATCTGACCCCTCACTTTGAGAATCCGACCCAGACTGCCTGTAAATCTCCTCCCTGTCAGTGTCAGCTGCCGGGAGGGGAAAATACCCAGAGGGGCCCGGCTGTTCTTCGTCATCCTCTGAAATAAAATCTGTATATATATATGTTATGTCTGGCCTCTCTCAACTCATTAAAATCCACGTAAATATGTCTTTAAGAGATTTATTAAACACATTTCAAAAGGATTCATTTCAAAGCAAGCTGCTGACATTTTGCTGGCAGAAACATCCAAGACTCATTATTTACATTTAGATTACAACAAACTCCTTCCAAACTTTCCAATTACTCACTCTGTCTTTATCACATTGTCCGAGACCTCATTATCCTTCGCTAGGTTGTCAAAACATCAGACTTTCAAAGCATTGCAAAAGTTTCCAAACCTCTCATTGATAAACGTTGCTCGTAACAAGGGCGTAGTCTACTTCCCTCCTCTAATATAGTGTCCGATACGTCACTTCCCCCCATTACTTCCTTTTTCCAGTTAACTGACACCTTCGCTTATCAAACCTTCGGAACCTCGGATCAATCCATTTCTCTTCTTGCTCTAAATCTGACTCATCATTTGGAGAGTCTGATTCAGAATGCATACAAAACTCCTCATTATCTGATTCGGCTGCCGGGGGGGGAAAATACCCAGAGGGGCCTGCTTGTGCTTCCTCCCCCTCTGATATGTCATCATCCAGTCGTGAGACACCCACAACACTATCCCCCCCCGCAGGCCCCTCCCCCGGGGGCCGTCGGAAGGGATGTGGTTTGGAGGGAAATGCAGTATGAAAATCCCGCGTTAACTCAGGAGCCTCAATATCCTGAGCATCTACCCAAGAGCCAGCGGCGGGCCCACCCCCGGTCCAATCAACCAAATATTGGAAGGGGTCGTCGAGCCATCGGGAATCTCGGATGCCGGACACCTCCAACCGGGAAACAGGAACTTGAGCACGGCGAGCTGTCGGGCCCGGATCAGGAGGTCGAAGAGGAGAATCAGGGTTGACAGGAACAAGCAAGGAGCGATGAAACACGGGATGTACACGAAAAGACCTAGGCAAAGTCAAACGATAGGTCACCGGATTGATGACCGTCTCCACAGGAAAAGGACCCATGAAACGTTGATCAAGCTTGCGGTGAATTCTCCCTGGAAACAAGTAGTTGGTGGAGAGCCAAACCCGATCTCCAACAGCTAACGGCGGTGTGTCGCGACGCGAGCGGTCAGCAACCCGCTTGTAGTCTTCCTTGGCCTTAATCAAGTGCTGCTTAACCATCTCGTGGACTGACTGCAGTTCGGTTAAATAGTCCTCTGCAACTGGAACTGGAGAATCGAGGAGCGTGAGCGGGAAAAATCTGGGATGATATCCGTAGTTGGCAAAAAACGGAGTGGTCTGAGTGGAAGTGTGCTGAGAGTTGTTGAAAGCGAATTCGGCCATGGAGAGATATTTGGACCAATCGTTCTGTTGGTCGTTGATGAAACAACGCAAATACTGCTCCAGAATGCCAATCACTTTCTCTGTACCCCCATCAGTCTCTGGGTGATGCGTGGAGGCTAGATTAACTTGGACTTGAAGCGCAGACATGAGTTCTCTCCAGAACTCCGAGGTGAACTGGGTTCCTCGGTCGGACACTATTTTGTCAGGCAAACCGTGTAGCCGGAAGATATGTTGAATGAACAGCTGAGCAGTGACCTTGGCTGTCGGTATTCTTCGGCAAGGAATGAAATGTGCCATTTTAGTCAGCATGTCCACTACTACAAAGACAACGGTGTAGCCGGCAGAAACAGGTAGACAAGTCAAGAAGTCCATGGAAATAGCTCCCCAGGGTCTCTCCGGCGTGGGCAAAGGCTGTAATAATCCCGGAGGGGCTCCTGTGGCATGTTTTGCCTGACGGCACCGTACACAGGAATTCACATAGGATTGCACATCATGGCGAAGTCTGGGCCACCAAAAAGTCCGAGATACTAAGTGAAGAGTCTTAAAGAAACCAAAATGACCTGCCGCAGGGTTATCATGGCATTGAGTCAGGATGAGACCCCGGAGTGGGCCTGCTGGAACATATAACAGGTTGCGGAAGCGTAATAGTCCCACGGACAAGGTCCAAGGTGAGTCGGGACCCACCTCTTGTCTCTTCCGTATTGCAAAGTCATCTAGTTGTTGCGCTTCCCGAATCTGTCGTCGTAGATCTACCGGATCATGCAGAGCTGCGATCGATTCGATAGGCAGAATGGTTCGAAGCGGTAAGGGATCCTTGATCTGTAGATACTCAGGTTTACGGGACAGGGCATCTGCTCTTTTGTTGTACCCTTTCGGAATGTAGGTGACTTTGAAGTTGAATCGAGCGAAGAACAAAGACCAACGGATTTGACGTTGATTAAATTTCCTGGCAGATTGCAAAAATTCCAAGTTTTTATGGTCAGTCCGAACTTCAACTTGGTAGCGGGCTCCTTCCAGATGGTGTCTCCAGGTCTCAAAAGCAGTCTTGATGGCCAATAGTTCCTTTTCCCAAATGGTATAATGGCGTTCGGAGGGAGTCAGTTTCCTGGAGTAATAAGCACATGGGAACAGGGGGCCGCCATCTTGGCGTGTTTGAAGTAGCACGGCCCCTACCGCAACATCTGAGGCGTCAGCCTCCACTACAAAGGGACGACAAGGATCTGGATACTTGAGAATGGGTTCCTGAACAAAAGCTTTTTTGAGGGTCTGAAACGCTTGTTGCTCGGCATCGCCCCACTGGAACTTAACGCCTTTCCGTAACAGTCTAGTAAGGGGTGCAGTCAAAGCAGAAAATCTCGGAATGAATATCCTGTAATAGTTCGCAAATCCCAAAAGTCTTTGGACATCTTTTGCTTTACATGGTGGTTGCCAGGTTTGCAAGGCCTCAACCTTGCCAGGATCCATGGCGATGCCTTGTGGAGAAATCACATGTCCCAGAAACTCAATGGTGGTTTGATAGAATAGACATTTCTCTAACTTGGCGTAAAGGTGATGCTCTCTCAAGCGTTGCAATACTCGCCGGAGATGCTGAAGATGAGTTGCTCGTGACGGGGAGTAAATCAGGATGTCATCGAGGTAAACCACCACAAATTGATCTAATAAATCCCGGAAGATGTCATTCATGAAATGTTGAAAGACGGCCGGAGCATTGGTGAGTCCAAAGGGCATAACGGTATACTCAAAATGACCATACCTGGTTCCAAACGCGGTCTTCCACTCGTCCCCCTCTCGAATGCGAACCAGGTTGTAAGCACCCCTTAAATCTATCTTGGTGAAGATGGCCGCTGATCGGAGACGGTCCATGAGATCAGGAATCAAAGGCAGAGGGTACCGGTTGCGCACCGTGATGGCATTGAGCTTGCGATAGTCACAGCATAGGCGTAAATCTCCGGTTTTCTTCTTCACGAATAACACAGGAGCTGACAAAGGCGAGGAAGAGGGACGAATGAAACCTCTGGCCAGGTTTTTGTCCACAAAGTCTTTTAATGCGGCCAACTCGGGTTCTGACATGGAGTAAAGGCGTCCCCTTGGAAGTTTGGCATTTGGCAGCAAATCAATGGCACAGTCATATGGTCTATGCGGAGGCAATTGGTCTGCCTCTTTCTCATTGAATATATCTGCAAAGTCCGCTAGGTCGGCCGGCAAGGTGATGTCAGGGTGGGATGGTAGTTGGGCTGCACAAACTTGGCGTACGTGGTCTACGCATTTCAAACTGGGAAATGAAACAAAGTTCTGGGACCATACCACACAAGGATCATGGGTTCTCAACCAGGCTAGGCCGAGAACTAAGGGGAAATGAAGTCCCTTGGTAACATAGAATTGGATGGCTTCTTCATGTTGTCCTATGACCAGGCGTATGGGCTGGGTCATAAACTTGATCGGTCCAGATAACAACTCACGACCATCGATTGTCTCAACCAACATAGGCGGCTTCACGGAGCACAAAGGTATGGCATGCTGACGAGCGAAAGCTTCATTCATGAAATTGGTGGTGGCTCCAGAATCCACCAAGGCGTGGGCCGGAATGCCCTGGGCATGATTTCCCAGAAGTATATTGGTTGCTAGGATCAGATGTCTTGGAGGACCGGGGTCGTCGTCTGCGGAACTGGAACTGGGTTTGGCGCCTGCCCGACCCAATGTTTCCATTAGGCCGGGCTCTGGCCGTTTCCCGGCAAGGTGGCTTGAAACTGCTGAGTGGGAGGCCGAGCTGGAACAGGAGTAGGACCTGTCGTACCACGTCTTTTCTGGGGGCAGGCCATGACGAAGTGACCCATCTCTCCACAGTACAGGCACAAGCCCTCAGCTCTCCGTCTTGCCTTCTCAGCCTCGGTCAAACGAGATCTGGCTGCACCAAGATCCATGGGCTCATCTCTGGTCATGGGTGCAGGGCGCCTCTCAGTGTAAGCTGGCCCTGTTTGGAAAATACGTCTGGGTGCCGGGATGGGTGGAGCGATAGGTAGGGTCTGGAATCCTCTGCGTGGTGCAGGAACTGGCTTGGCACTTCCGGTGACTGGAACCATCTGTTTGTCCAGGCGGGCATCCATGGCTTGCGTTCGCGCTTCAATAGCCAAACAATGTTGGTATAATGCATCCAGGGTTGCGGGTATTTCAGTAACTTTCAATCCATTCAAGATCTGGGAAGACAGACCATCTAGAAAGATTTCCATGAGAGCCTCATCATTCCAATTAATTTCTTGAGCTAGGCGGCGAAAATCTGATATATATTCCGCTACGCAGCGCGATCCTTGACGTAGCTCGCGTATCCGCCGGGTGGCATTTTGTCTACGAAGGGGGTCAACAAATTCTCTTTCCATCAGCTGGCAGAATCCTGCATAATTGCTCAGGACAGGATCTTGTCCGTCTATCAGAGGAGACGACCAATCAGCAGCTGGCCCAGAAAGTAAACTTAAGATGAACGCTACTTTCGTTTCATCGAGCTGGAAATCTGCTGGGGCTGAGGCAATGAATGTTTTGCATTGGTTTAAAAAAGCTGGAAATTTATTACGCTCTCCAGTAAACTTATCAGGCAAGGCTAAATAGCATCTGCTTTGTCTGGGAGGGGGGGCTGGAGCTGGGGCTCCGGCAGCTTGCTGAACCTGCTGTTGCAAATTGCCAATTTGTTGCTGGAGAACTTGCACTAATTGATGCAGAGCCGGGTTATTCGCAAAGAGTTGCTCCATGACGTCACTGAAAGCTCGGACTAATTTTCTTCTTTTTTGCTTTATTGGGGGGTTACGAGCAATCTGTTATGTCTGGCCTCTCTCAACTCATTAAAATCCACGTAAATATGTCTTTAAGAGATTTATTAAACACATTTCAAAAGGATTCATTTCAAAGCAAGCTGCTGACATTTTGCTGGCAGAAACATCCAAGACTCATTATTTACATTTAGATTACAACAAACTCCTTCCAAACTTTCCAATTACTCACTCTGTCTTTATCACATTGTCCGAGACCTCATTATCCTTCGCTAGGTTGTCAAAACATCAGACTTTCAAAGCATTGCAAAAGTTTCCAAACCTCTCATTGATAAACGTTGCTCGTAACAAGGGCGTAGTCTACTTCCCTCCTCTAATATAGTGTCCGATACGTCACTTCCCCCCATTACTTCCTTTTTCCAGTTAACTGACACCTTCGCTTATCAAACCTTCGGAACCTCGGATCAATCCATTTCTCTTCTTGCTCTAAATCTGACTCATCATTTGGAGAGTCTGATTCAGAATGCATACAAAACTCCTCATTATCTGATTCGGCTGCCGGGGGGGGGAAATACCCAGAGGGGCCTGCTTGTGCTTCCTCCCCCTCTGATATGTCATCATCCAGTCGTGAGACACCCACAACAATATATATATAAAATCTGTATATGTAATCTGTATATGCAATCTGTAAATGTAATCTGGCCACATGGGAAAGAAAAACTGGACAACTTCCTCACACACCTTAACAATCTACACCCCAAAATACAGTTCACCATGGAAACAGAAGCTAATAACCAACTTCCCTTCCTGGATGTCTTAGTCTACAAGAAATCCAATGGCTCCCTAGGACACACCATCTACCAGAAGAAAACACACACAAACCGCTATCTACACGCACTCTCACACCACCACCCAGCACAGATCAACTCTGTAGCCAAGACACTCATCTCCAGAACCAAATGCCTAGCTGACAAACAACACCTAAAAACCGAACTACACACTCTCACTAATGTACTAACATCCAACGGATTTCAAAGAAATAAGATTTCCAACTTAATCCAAAAAGAAACTCCCACTAAAATCCAAGACAGAGAACAAGAAAACAGCAAAGCCCTCCTCCCATACATAAAAGGCACCACAGACAGAATCAGCAAGATCCTGCACAAACATAACATCAAAACAGCATTCTGCACAAACAGAAAAATATCCACCATCCTAAGAAACCCCAAAGACAAAATTGAGTTAGAAAATCAAGGAGCATATGAAATCCCATGTAGTGCTTGCCCCACCACATACATCGGACAAACCAACAGAAGAATAAGTGCACGCATTGAAGAACACAAAAACTCAGTCAAAAAAGAGGAACCAACTTCTTCCCTGGTCCAACACCTTAAAGCCACAGGACATGAAATTGATTTCAAAAAGACCAGAACTATTGCCAAAACTGAACACTTTAATAACAGAATAATCAGAGAAGCCATCGAGATAGAAAAACGCCCGCACAGCATGAACAAACGAGATGATACCTCCTGCCTACCAGGCATTTGGAAACCCGCCCTTATTGACAAACGAGTCCATAACACAAAGAATGACACCAGACCTACACTCACAAAAAAAACACACAGGATGTCACCACCACACATCCAGGCAAAAAGCAAACCCAAACCCACACAGATGATGAGGCACGACCACAAACCAGAAGCCAGACCACAGCTGCATCATTAGCCACCTTAAACCCCTCCAATCCATACATGAAACAAACTGACACCCACCATGAAGATGAGGCACGACCACGAACGCGAAGCCAAACAGCTATACAGCTCACCATCTCTAATCCCCTGTAACTCAGACTAACTTGAGCACAACAAAGCCCCCACCCAAACAGAACACTCCCCCATCCAATCAGAGCACAGCCAACCCCCCATCCAATCAGAGCACAGCCAAGCCCCTAACCAATCAGAACACACCTTCACCCAATCAGAACACAACTGAGCTCCCAACCAATCAGTTCAAACCCCCACTGGCAGTTAAAAGGAATAAACAGCTACAGTCACACATTGCTCCTAGAAACACAAAGCCGAAAGCACCAGCCTGAAGATGACGAATGGGACTTCATCGAAACGTCGCCAAGACACTTCAAATTCTACGTGGGAGAAAACCCGAAGAACTAAAGACCTACATATGCTTTAGGTATAGGTGATTGCTTATATGAAAAGAGCACAGTAAGGGGAGGGGGAAAGGAGTTATGGATGGAGCCTGGGTTGCTGTGTATGAGTCATCATCTAGGAATTATTTTTTTGTGCCATCTTATGCCTAGTACCAAGACCTGATCTCTTTCTTCTGAAAAGGTATAAAAGGTGGAAGACATATTTTCTGGTTGTTGCCTTCATCTCTCTACCAGCCACGAAGAGAGATGGGGTCACCCAACTCTATTTTGATCAAAATAAAAGTTGTTTGCTTGCTGAAACCTCGGCTCAGGAGTTTCTTTGGCTCTTTTAAATTCCTGAGTAATGCTGGGGCAATTGTGAGGCTAAGTGGAAAGCCTTACATCCTGGCGCTTAACATGGTGGACACTGCAATGGCTCTCTCCCCCACATCTGGAGACCCCTGTTAAAGTCCCAGCGAGCCTTCAATTCTCAGCAGGACAAAACCAACGACGACTGAATTGTGAGTCTTAGAGCGCTCCCAGGTGTTTGACCTGGAAGATTCTATGCTTCATTGTCGCTGGTGGGGTCCGTGTCTGAGCAACCTGAACGCCTGAATTCAATGAGGTTTCATGCTTCTCTACTGACGGGAGAAATTGCAACGGGCACCTTGGTAAGTAAAAGAAATAAAAAGCTTTGGAAATCCTGGAATAAGGCAGGAGGTTGATCTCTCTCACTAGTCCTCTATAGATAAGCATAAACAAATAAAATAAATGAATGAATAAATGTAAGAAAAGAGGAAGCCAAGCAACTGTTTTCTAATACAGGATAGAGTGATTTAAGAAAAATAATTGAATTGGTATGTAATTTTTTTGCAGAGGTTTTGGTAATTTTGGAATAAGATAAGAGGCTGATCTCCCTGACTAGTCCTCCAAAGGAAAAATTAATTACAAAATCCCAAATTAATTAAGTGAAAAGGGAGGAAGCCGAGAAACTATCTTGAAGTAAAAGAAAAAAGAAAAAAAGAGAAGAAATAAAATATGGGGAATCGTCAGAGTAATTTAAAGAAACAGATTAAATCTAAATGTACTCCTCTGCAATGTGTTTTGAAAAATTGGGATGTTTTGAAACCTCAAGTGGCTGTTAAGTTTAACCCTGTCAGACAACGTCTGGTGGTGCTTTGTGTTGATGTGTGGCCAACTTATTTTATGGGCCCTGGGCTACAACCTTGGCCAAGAGAAGGGTCTGTGGACTTGAATGTTATTAATAAGCTTACAGATGTTCTTGCTATACAAGGGTGGACGGATGAAGGCTTTTTCTTTAATTTGAGCATCCGACAGGACAATTTAAAACAATGTGGCCTGTTAGTCCCTCCAGAGGTTTTGAATTTGGTCTGTCCAGTCCGCCCAGAAATAAATAAGTTTGAAATAAGTTTCAAAAGAAAGCAATTCAAACTTGTCCTGAACCTGAAGATTACCCACCACCTTATGTGATCCCGACTGCTCCTGCTGCTGCATCTGAAGCTCCACCCCTGAGCTCAGCTGCTGCTTCCCGCACAGTCCCCTCTGTCTCTTCTCCGTCCTTGCATTCAGCTGCTGCTTCCCCCACAGCCCCCCTTCTCTCCATCTCTGAAGACGAAGATCCTGATGAGGGATCATCCTCTGCTGCACGGATTCAAAGCCCTTCTCACACGAGACAGGGCAAAGTTTATGCTAAAAAAAAATCACTTGGAGGAGAAGACAATATGCCCGCTGCGACAGGTGGCATCAGCAAATGGAAAAATGGTCCTGGTTCACACCCCATTTACCACCAGTGACCTTTTTAACTGGAAAGCTAACTTGCCACCATTTAGAGAATCCCCCCAGCAGTAAGGTGATTTATTTCAAAGGATTTTTGCCACCCACAAGCCAACGGTCCCTGATATAGACACTTTATTATCTGGATTTTGGGGGGCTGAGGACAAATGCCAGGTTTTGAAAAAAGCCTTAGAGGAATATACTAGGGGATGGAAGGAAGCCACCAATGATGGACAAAGGGACATTGAACAGTGGCCAGCACCTGAAGTTGTTTTTGTTCCAAGTTTTGAATGTGATGTTAACACTGATGGGGGATATGGTGCCTTACTGAATTTTCACAAAGCCATTCTCCATGTCATTGGAACTGGGGTCCCCAAGACTGTTAATTACTATAGAGTGAATCAGATTTTCCAGACAGTACAAGAGAGTCCTACTGATTTTATCAACCGATTAAAAGATGGATTTCATTGTTATACAGACATTGATCCTGATAGCCCAGCCAGTGAACCATTTTTGAAAATGGATTTTGTTGCACAAAGCACCCTCAATATTCGGCACAAATTGCAAAAACTTGTTTCACCCATTGCTCAAACTTTTGAACTCTTAATACAAACTGCTTTCGGAGTTTACGCCCAGAGGGAGGAGGCTGCAGAGGGGAAGGAGGAAGATAACATGAGGAAGCATGCCCAACTTTTGGCCATCGCTCTCCAGCCTCGTCAGGCTACCCTGGGGCGAGACCAGTGTGCCCTTTGCAAAGCATGAGGCCACTGGAAAAGTGTATGTCCAAAGAATCTGGGCCGTGGACGGGGACGAAGCCAAGTGCCCTGGAGGGGAAGGGGAGGATTTCCATCCAATAACAGGGGACCTGCCCCATCCCGGCTGTCACCACAGGCTGAACCATTCCATCCTACAATGCAGATGTATGCTAATGATGACTATCCCTCCCAATACTGATGTGGCTCCAGAGGTCTTCTTTCCTCCCCCAAACCTCTCTTGGAGTTGCAGGTAGGGGGAAGGAATGAAGTTTTTTTTTGTAGATACTGGGGCAACTTACAGTGTCTTGCAGCATGCCCCTAAAGACTGTTTGAGTTCTCAGACTACTGCTATTGTTGGTGTCAGTGGGCAAACTGAAATGGCTCCCTGCACCACCCCTTTGTGTGTGACTCCAAGCCAAGGGCCCAAAGTTCAACACTCATTTCTGGTTTTACCCCAGTGCCCTATTAATTTGCTGGGCAGAGATTTGCTGGGGAAAGTGGGAGCAACAATCACTTGTCAACCCCAAGGTATTTCTTTGGATTTTACAGCTTTGCAAGCTTATATTTGTTATCTGGATGCTAATGCACCTCCTGTTTCTTTTCTGGATTCCATTTCCCCTGAGGTTTGGTCTCATGGAATCCCAGGATTTGCTCATTATGCTGTCCCTCACCGAGCCCATCTTCACCCAGGGGCCCAACCTGTTTCCTTATGGCAGTATGCAATAAAAGGGGAGGCCTGTTTTACCCTCAAACACCAAATTGATGTGTAGTGTGTTTTGTTTATGTGTGTGTGTGTGGGGGGGCCACCCAGAACATTATGCTTGGGCTTGGAATGGTGGGAAAAATAGGAGATGATTAAAGGGCCCTATAAAAACCATGTTTGGTTGGAATCACCTCATGATTTTTCTCGCTTCTTGCAGGACAAGCTATATGTTTAAATAAATGTTGTTTTAATAGTATTTGTGTATATATGTTTGTCTGTGTTTTTCTGTGTTATGTCCAAGACTTGGACGAGGGTCAAAACCCTCTCTGATAACAACACACAAAAAGGCCTTATTTAACAATAAATAGTTTGCCTGGAGAAAGTATGAAATGAAATATTTGTAGGTGGAATTGTTTATGCAAGCAGCATGGAAGTGAATGAGTTGATTTGCTGATACCTAAGTGTGTGTGTTAGCCCTCAACCCCCCCCACTCCCTCCCAGGCTGTGAAAGAAATTGTAAACTGCAGATTTTATTGTTGTAAAAGTAAGTTGAAAAGTAATAGTAAGTGTTTGCATGAGAAGAGTTTCATGGAGGGAGCTGTTTGTTTTAACCTTTTTTTTCTCTGCTTAGAATTGTGATTTGAGAAGGGTGGAGTGGATCTGAAACTTGATACCCACTCTTGCAGTTTCGGCTTGCAACTTTTTTACTCGAAAGAGGAGACAGTAATTGTTCGACAATATTTTGGGGGGGAAATTGTTGAGTTTAAATTGTTTAGTTAGACCTATATATATATATCTATCAACCAAAAGAACTGACTCTGAATTGTTTTGATTAGATTTATAAATGTTTAACCTACTTAATGGAAATTTATTTCCATCTGAATGGAATTTGATTAAATTGGAATTTGACTAACTTTATATTAAAACCAATACTAGAGTTTGATATAAATCTATTTCAGTAACTCAGAATATCTTATTAAGTTTGTTTATTTTTTGTGAAGTTAAAATGAAGAAGTTGAGAAAAATTTTGGGATTATAAATAGCTATGTTGTTTTGACTAAAGATTTGTATGCAAAACTGTTAGAAAAAGAGTTTATGTTAACAAATACAGAGTTTAGTGACTGTATTTTGTTGGCTCTTCACTAGGTAATTTGTTTGTAAATATGGGCAAAGGACTTGCTCGGAGGAGGTTTTGACTCAGAAGTGGGGGGAAAGAGGCAGCCAGTGGCATTTTTGCCTAAAATTGACATTTGGGGACGTCTTGGTGGTTAGCATTTCTTATCAAGTGTGGGCAATTTTATATCAGAAAGCCAAAAGGAGGTATACACTTGTAGATAGCAGATGTAATTGTGGAAAGAAAAAAGTAGAAGTTAGACCAAAGTGGTGGAAGGGAAGTGAAGGAATGGATAATAGAAGGAAGAAGCAGGAAAGTTGTTTTTAAGTGGGTGTGCACAGACTTGTGAATTGCATGCATTAAGCAGGGAGACTGCCATTAACGTGGTCAGCCCAACATGTGAATTGTATGCCTTAACACAAGCTTTAGAATGTTGAAGGAACAAGAATGTACTATAGAAATATGAATAGAGAGAACAATGAAGAAACGGAAGAAAGTGGGAGGTGGATGTTGCAAGATTGGAGGATGTTGAAAAGAAAGAAAGAAAGAAAGAAAGAAAGAAAGAAAGAAAGAAAGAAAGAAAGAAAGAAAGAAAGAAAGAAATAGGCCACTGAAGCAGCCACTGAAGGGGGGTTGCAAGGGATGATAGATACTTTTTAAAAACAGGATGGTTGTATTTATACTTTAGCTAAACAAATCTGTGATAAATACAAGTAAATAAAATGCTTTACAACATTTAGTGGTGAGGCCATTTCAATATAGGCCTCAATTGGAAAGCTATCTTTGTCCCTTTGAAATGATGTATGGGAAGCTTTTGTTACATGAAGGTTCAAGAATGTCAATGAAGAAGAGAAGAAAGTTACTCAGTATTTACATAATCTGGCGCAGGTTTTGTCTTCTATCTCAGTACAGGCCCAGGCTGCCATACCACCTGTCTCTGGCCATTGTTGTTCCTAGAGAGTGGGTTCAGGTAAAAAGAACTGTCACCTTGAAATACCAGTCCTCAGTGGTCTCAACCGTGCCAGGTCCTCCTGATTTAAGGAATCAAGGCGTGAGTCCATGGAAAGTCCCATCATATCCTCTTCAGTGACAAGCTCCACAGCTGAAGGGCCTGAAAATGAAATTTCAACCTGCCTCACCTGTTGAACTGTTTCTGTCTAAGTAGGAGAAGAACCTCAATGGATTGGAGTACCGTGGAAATTGTGTTCCTAGAACCTGGACTATGTATTGCAATATTTTTCTTCTGCTACTGTTGTTTCCCTCGTACCTTCTTTGGTAGAAGGAAGGACCATAGGCCCAATACTTTAAGGAATAAATGGGAGTTGTGTTTATCACAAGACTACATATTCCACTTGCAAAGGGGCAACAGGGTCACTTGTTTTGCTCCTGTCAATACAGTGCAGCTTTACCCACAACTTTAAATCTGGACATATGGAGGAACATACAGACATTACCTTCTGGGGAAGAATAACATGAGATTTATGGACAAGTGCCAGAATCTTCTTTGATGCATGTAAAGCTATTGACTATAATCAAGCTAAAGGGGGTTTGAACTCATTGGCTGGAAGCTTGGCTATGTTCTGATTGGGTGGAGGTATGTTCTGATTGGCTGGGGGGTTGGCTGTGTTCTGATTGGCTGGGGGAGTGTTCTGTTTGGGTGTGCTGCTTTGTTGTGCTGGAGGGGTTCAATGTGGCCAATGATGCAGCTGTGGTCTGGCTCCTGGTCTGTGGTCGTGCCTCATCATCGGTGTGGGTTTGGGTTTGCTTTTTGTGTGGATGTGTGGTGGTGGCATCCTGTGTGGTTCTGGTGTCATTCTTTGTGTTAAGGATTCGTTTGTCAATAAAGGAGGGTTTCCAAATGGCTGGTAGGCAGGAGGTATCATCTCGTTTGTTCATGCTGTGAGGGCGTTTTTCTATCTCGATGGCTTCTCTGATTATTCTGTTATTAAAGTGTTCAGTTTTGGCAATAGTTCTGGTCTTTTTGAAATCAATTTCATGTCCTGTGGCTTTAAGGTGTTGGACCAGGGAAGAAGTTGGTTCCTCTTTTTTGACTGAGTTTTTGTGTTCTTCAATGCATGCACTTATTCTTCTGTTGGTTTGTCCAATGTATGTAGTGGGGCAAGCAGTACATGGGATTTCATATACTCCTTGATTTTCTAACTCAATTTTGTCTTTAGGGTTTCTTAGGATGGTGGATATTTTTCTGTTTGTGCAGAATGCTGTCCTGATGTTATGTTTGTGCAGGATTTTGCTGATTTTGCCCCCACCCAAACAGAACACTCCCCCAGCCAATCAGAACACAGCCAACCCCCCAGCCAATCAGAGCACAGCCAAGCCCCTAACCAATCAGAACACACCTCCACCCAATCAGAACATAGCCAAGCTTCCAGCCAATCAGTTCAAACCCCCACTGGCAGTTAAAAGGAAGAAACAGTTACGACCACACATTGCTCCTAGAAGCAGAAGCCAAAAGCACCAGCCTGACGATGACGAATGAGACTTCGTTGAAACGTCACGTCGCCAAGACACTTCAAATTCTACATGGGAGAAAACCCAAAGAACCAAAGACCTACATACAAACACCCGCGAAAACCTCAGAAAACAAATATCATACCTCTACGGGGAGGAAATCCACCATCTGACCAGGACCTATGAAAAACTCGAAGTCCAAAGAGCTTCCATTTTATGTGACCTCGCATTCCTACACAACTGCCGAGATCAAAATTTAATCCCCACATGCTTCCAATTGAAATTCCACTCCAACTCTGCAGCCACCAAACGCATCCTGAAAAGAACAGAATTGGCCCTAATCAGAAATGAACTTCACACAAAAAGATTCCTCCTAGACCGAATCAACAAAGATCTCCTCACACTTCACCTCAAACTCAGCAACAAGATCCACCCCGCACTTTGGGACAAATCCAAACAACTCACCGTCTGGAGAGCCGAAACACAGACCACCCTCAAGACAGACACACACACCAACAAACTCCGAAGACTACAAGAACACCAGAAACAAACCCCTCCTCCCTCACAGCCACACATGAAACAAACAGTGCATAACATCTCAGATAGGATCCTCACCAAAGCCGAAACCAATGTCCTTTCCAAAGGATTCAACTTTGCAGTCGCTCCCAAACACATCCCCACTGAAACCATTATATGCGGAGTTGAAACCAGCTTGACCAAAATCAACCCCGACGACGCTAACAGAATCAGACTCGAAATCACCAACATACTCTGCACCAGCAAGCCACCCAAAAGCAACTTACCCAAAGAGGAGCAGACAGCACTACTTAACCTGGAACAAGACACCAGCATAATAATCCTACCAGCAGACAAGGGCAACGCCACGGTGGTCATGAATACATCTGACTACCAAACCAAATTAACCAACCTACTCCAAGACTCCACATACAAACCCCTAAACACAGATCCCACCACCTACCTGGAAAAAACCACTAGATCCAAAATAAAAGCCTCCCCCATTAGCGAAGAGATCCAGCAAAGAATCATTCCCAGAGAGAAATCATCCAGATGCCCTAAGCTCTATGGTCTCCCCAAGATACACAAAGAAGGAACCCCACTTAGACCCATAGTCAGCTCCATAGGCTCACCTCTACAAAATCTAGCCAAATTTCTTGCCAAACAACTACAGCCCTATGCAGAATCCATCACCTCACACGTAACAAACTCATTCCAGTTCATAGAGATCATAAAGAAACAAAACTTACAGCCTAGCGACCTACTCGTTAGCTTCGATGTCATATCCCTCTTCACCCAAGTGCCAATCAAAGAAGCCTTAACAGCTATCCAAAACAAATATAACCCCCCCAAACACATCCTAGATCTGACCAACCACTGTCTATCCAACACATACTTCATCTATAACGGACAAAAATACAAACAAATAGAAGGAGCACCCATGGGATCACCTCTCTCACCTGTCATTGCAAACCTCTACATGGAACACTTTGCAACCCAAGCTCTAGAAAAATCTGATCACAAACCCAAACTCTGGCTCAGATACGTAGATGACACCTTCGTAATCTGGCCACATGGGAAAGAAAAACTGGACAACTTCCTTACACACCTCAACAGCCTACACCCCAAAATACAGTTCACCATGGAAACAGAAGCTAATAACCAACTTCCCTTCCTGGATGTCTTAGTCTACAAGAAATCCAATGGCTCCCTAGGACACACCATCTACCAGAAGAAAACACATACAAACCGCTATCTGCACGCACTTTCACACCACCACCCAGCACAGATCAACTCCGTAGCCAAGACACTCATCTCCAGAACCAAATGCCTAGCTGACGAACAACACCTAAAAACCGAACTACACACTCTCACTAATGTACTAACATCCAACGGATTCCCAAGAAATAAGATTTCCAATTTAATCCAAAAAGAAACTCCCACTAAAATCCAAGACAGAGAACAAGAAAACGGCAAAGCCATCCTCCCATACATAAAAGGCACCACAGACAAGATCAGCAAAATCCTGCACAAACATAACATCAGGACAGCATTCTGCACAAACAGAAAAATATCCACCATCCTAAGAAACCCCAAAGACAAAATTGAGTTAGAAAATCAAGGAGCATATGAAATCCCATGTAGTGCTTGCCCCACTACATACATCGGACAAACCAACAGAAGAATAAGTGCACGCATTGAAGAACACAAAAACTCAGTCAAAAAAGAGGAACCAACTTCTTCCCTGGTCCAACACCTTAAAGCCACAGGACATGAAATTGATTTCAAAAAGACAAGAACTATTGCCAAAACTGAACACTTTAATAACAGAATAATCAGAGAAGCC
The DNA here is from genome assembly GCA_034064705.1 of Bothrops alternatus. Classification (NCBI taxonomy): domain Eukaryota; kingdom Metazoa; phylum Chordata; class Lepidosauria; order Squamata; family Viperidae; genus Bothrops; species Bothrops alternatus. Next base: position 315,515 of record JARGCV010000165.1, on the reverse strand, counting down.
ATCGAGATAGAAAAACGCCCTCACAGCATGAACAAACGAGATGATACCTCCCGCCTACCAGCCATTTGGAAACCCGCCCTTATTGACAAACGAATCCTTAACACAAAGAATGACACCAGAACCACACAGGATGCCACCACCACACATCCACGCAAAAAGCAAACCCAAACCCACATCGATGATGAGGCACGACCACAGACCAGGAGCCAGACCACAGCTGCATCATTGGCCACTTTGAACCCCTCCAGCACAACAAAGTCCCCACCCAAACAGAACACTCCCCCAGCCAATCAGAACACAGCCAACCCCCCCAGCCAATCAGAGCACAGCCAAGCCCCTAACCAATCAGAACACACCTCCACCCAATCAGAACATAGCCAAGCTTCCAGCCAATCAGTTCAAACCCCCACTGGCAGTTAAAAGGAAGAAACAGTTACGACCACACATTGCTCCTAGAAGCAGAAGCCAAAAGCACCAGCCTGAAGATGACGAATGAGACTTCGTCGAAACGTCAC